>VZRS01004835.1:0-39275 GCA_013398055.1 Ifrita kowaldi
AACTAGTTCTCATTTATTACATTGCATATTTAAACTGGGCACAGAAAAGGCAAATTTTGCTGCATCTTGTGGGTGCAGAGGAATTGTAAAAAACCAATCTTTTAAATCAATGATTGTCAAGTGCCAGTTTTGAGGAATCATGGTAGGTGATGGGAATCCTGCCTGCAAGAGCCCCCGTATCTTCCATGACTGCATTTATTTTTCTGAGATCATGAAGCAAACGCCGCTTTACCACTCTTTTTCTGAATGACAAATACAGGAAAATTCCAAGGGCTTGTGGAGGGGACAATACATCCTGCTTGTAGTTGCTCTTTAACCAGATTTTGTAAGCTTTGTAGGGGCCACTGAGGAACCCATATCGGGTTTTCAGTTTTCCAGACCAGCTTTAAGGTAGTGCACAAATCAGTGACCCCTACTAAAAATTAGATCCAATCCTGACTGCCATTTGGGAAAGCATGTCATGGCCCCATAACACCATGGGAATTTGCAAAACAAAGGGCTTGATGGTAGCAGTATGTCCACCAGGACCTACAATTTAAATAAAATATTTACTTTGGAACCTGGCACTGCTCCCTCCAGTATCAGTCAGTGCTTGGGGAACTGCAGTAAGTGGTCACCTATGGGGCCATTTAGCTTGAGAAATGACTGTAACATCAGCTACTGTATCAATAATACCTGTGAGTGTGACATGCTGTCCCTGCCAGGATACTTTACATTTACAGATGGGATGCTGGACAGTTTACTGCTGAGCCCAAAAGACTGAGGTGCTCCTGTGGATCCAAAGCCCTCCTCCCTGCTTTGTTTTTGCACTGTGTCAGTAGACATTAATGCTGTAAAAAATATTAATTGAGCAATTTTAGAACCTTGGGGTACAGTACGTGGGGGGAAGGGAGCCCAGACCATGATTTTGATTTCTCCCAAAAAGTCTGGATCAATTACACCTGGAAGTATAAACAGTCCTGTTAAAGTAGTTGAGGAATGCCCCAAAAGCAGCACTCTCCATCCTTGTCCTAAAGGTCCATTAACCCCTGTGGGGCTCAGATGGATGGAGGAGTCTAAAATAATTACTATACAAGTGGTTGCGAGATCCAAACCAGAGCTACTGGAGGTGGCTTGCTGCAAGGCTGAAACACTCCCACTGCTGCTGGTGGGGGTCAGCTGAGGGATTTGTGTCTGCATGTAGCACTGGCCTGCACTCCGATTCGCATTTCCCGGAACTGGTTTGCTGTCAATATCATACGTAGAGCGACACTGGTTAGCATAGTGCCGGCCTTTATGGCAGCACGGGCAGACTCCAGGCTTTTTGGACTTTGCTCCTTTTAAGGCATGGCAGTCTTCCTTAAGGTGGCCTGGTTTTCCACAACCAAAACAAGTCTGTCCTGTGGGACTGGGAGCCACCTTAAGGGCAGCAAAGGCAGCAGCCATGGCTTCATATTTGTGTTCAACCTTTCGAATACAGTTACAAGCTTCCACCATTTATACAATTGAGGGGTTTTTAAGTGGTCTTAAAATTCTCTGGCAGTTCAAGTTAGCATTCTCCACTGCCAGTTTTAAAAGAATAATATTGCTAGCTTCTTGATGGGCCGCCTGTTTATCTAGGGCCTCATGAAGTCTGTCGATGAATTGTGTAAAAGGCTCTTTTGTCCTTTGGGTTGTGAATATGAAAGCCTTTTGCGGTTTACTGGCATTGAGGACATTCATAAAAGCATGGTGTGCTTCATCCCTAATATTGTCCAAAGCTTCATGCGGAATCCCCCGCACTTGAGCCTCTGGCTGAGAATGTTGGCCCGTTCCCATGAGGTGGTCAAGGGTTAGAGCCGCAAGCTGTTGATTTGCATTCCCCATGTAAGTTAACAATCTAGCTTCTAACAACTTCCTCCGCTCTGCCTCCCACAGTGCATATTGTGTAGGCGCAAGCAGCAGCTGAGAAAGCAATTTTAAATCGTGGGGAGCCATTACATAAGAATTGAGGATGGTAGAAAGCATATTAGTAAAATAAGGAGAACAAACACCATATTCTGTTACAGTTTGTCTTAATTCCTTAATAACTGAAAAAGGCAAACTTTCCCAGGCAGGCTGTCTCTGACCATAATAAATTATGGGTGCCACTATGGCTTGAGTGGTATTAAAGCAGCCTGATTCTAAGGCCTTTTGGCGAAGTTTACCCCAGTTGTGATGGGAATAGGGAGATAAGAATTAGGCTCCTTTTCAGGGTCCGAAGGTCTGGGATCAAAGGGATCATCGTCACATTCCGAGTCCCCTTCAGATGCAGCAAATTTCATTGCAAGAGCCTGTGCTGGAGTGCTGGCAGCTTGCAGCTCCACGGGTAGCGGAGGCACAAAAGAAGGCAAAGCCTCTCCTGCTGTGCTTTGGCAGGGGGTCTGAATTGCTAGAGGGGCTGCAGTGCGGGGGGTGTGGCACGGCGGGTGGTGCGGCGGAACCAGCGGTAGCAAGCAGCTCAGCAGGCAAAGCAGTGGGCAGCATGGTGGAGCTGCAGCCAGAGCCAGCAGCAGCTGACTCTTCCCTGGCAGCCTCCTGAACTCTAAGGGTTTCCAAGATAGCTCGCCAGATGGGTAACAAATCAGCTGCTAATTTATCACCCTTAGTCGCTTTATCCCAAAGTTTCATCCCCACTCCATCCCATAGTTCCACTGAAAATGCCATGGCGGGGCTTAACCCTTTAACGTGTGATTTCGCCCAGCGTAGGATCAGCTTAAGGGAGGGAGAAGCAACAAATCTGCTTGCTTCTCCGAAAGTTTAGAAATAAGGTTATAAACATGCTTCTCTTCTGAGGATGTATTACTGCCCATGTTCCCCACAGCTCACCTTCAAAATCTGAAGGGATTGGTTGGCCGAACTTCCCTTTCCTTTCAATTGACACTTAAGGAGGCATCTGCGGGGCATCTCCACCAAGTGCCAGGTAGGCGGTTGGTCCTACTCCTCCTCACATGGGTACACCATTTGCAGAGATTGACAAAAAAGTCACGGACCCTGCTGGATGCTAGTAAAGCAACAGGCAAAGCCAGTTTATTACAGAAATCACCAGCATTTATAGCTCTCTAACTTCCGGAAAAATTCCTCTACTTAAACTTCCTTTGCCCCTGTTCCCATAGCAACACTATCAAGTCCTTGCAGACACACCCTTGTGCCAGCGGTGACCTCGTCCGCATCTTCTTTATGCCAAAGGGGTCAGGTCGTGGCGTCCTCTTCATTCTGCTTTTGTTTCTTGTTCTTGCTTTGAGTTTTATTTGTCCCATGGTTTCCGCTGAACCAAGGCTAGAAGATCTGCACAGCTATCAGCTTATGTTGCTGTCTGGCTCCTGACAGGGGACTGTGCCAAAGGCCTTAAAGAAGTTCAGATATATGACATTTGTAACTCTTCCCTTGTCCTTTAATGTAGTCACTCTGTCATAGAAAACCACCAGGTTGATCCAGCAGGACTTGCTCTTGGTGAAGCTATTCTGGCTGTCTCGGATCCCCTTTCTGTTCTTCATGTGCCTAAATACAGCTTCTTCATGATCTTCCCAGGCGCAGAGGTGAGATTGACAGGCTGGTAGTTCCCAGGGTGCTCCTTTCTACCCTTTTAAAGATGTGTGCAATGTTACCCTTTTTCCAGTCACCTGGAACTTCACCCGACTGCCATGGCTTTTCTAGTACCATGGAGAATGGCCTAGCACTACATGAGCTGGTTCCTTCAGGTCTCTCAGATACATCTTATTCAGGTCTCACAGACTTATGCACATTCAGGTTCCTCAGGGGCTCACAAACCTGATCTTCTTTTACAGTGGGAGGGACTTTGCTACCCCAGTTCCCATGGTGCTCTTCATTGACTTGAGAGTTTTGGGAAGAGAGATCATTATTGAAGACTGAGGCAAAAGGGCTGTTAAGTACCTCAGCCTTCTCCTTGTCAGTTGTTACTTTCTTTGACCTTCCTTTTCCAGTTAATACACCTGTAGAAAGCCCTTCCTGTTATTGTGTTCCTTGCCAGGTTCAGTTCCAACTGCATCTTGGCTTTCCTCGTCCCATCCCTAAACATCTCTATACTCTTCCCAGGTCACTTGTCCTTGCTTCAACTGCCTGTGCATTTCTTCTTTCCCTTTAGTTTTCCCAGCAGGTCCCAACTCAGCCATGCCGATCTCTTGCCTTCCTTGCCCAATGTCTTGCTCTTGGGGATTGATATCTCTTGCATTCTATTGAAGACTTCCTTAAAGATCTGTCAGCTCTGTTCCACCCCCTTGTCCCTGAGGGCAGTTTCCCAGGGCATCCTATCGACTATCTCTTTGAAGAGCTGGAAGTTTTCTTTCCTGAAGGTGAAGGATCTAACTTTACTCCTTAACTGTCCCACATCTCTCAGGGCTGCAAACTCCATCAGTGCATGATCACTGCAGCCCAGGCTGCCTCCAATCCTGATGTCTCCCAGTAGCTTGCTTGTGTTGGTGTTGGTGATCAACAGATACACGGCACCCCCTCCGATAGGGTTGTCTATTACCTGCAACAAAAAGTCCATGCATTCCAGGAGTCTCCTGGATCCTCTACAGCTGGCTGTACTACTTTCCTGGTGGTCGGAATAGCTGAAGTCCCCCAGCAGAACAAGATGCTGTGAACACAATGCCTGCGGTCAAAGCCTGGAGCAGGAAGGCTTTGTCAACAGGCTCCCCTTCATCAGGCAGCCTGTAGTAGACACCAGCCATGAGGTATCCTTTGTTCCATCAGTCTCTGATTCTTGCCCACAGACTTTCAACCTGTTTGTGGGTAATAATGGTGTGTTACAGGAACTATGCAGGAGTAAGCCACAAATTCTACCAAAATCTCAAATTTTTCAGCATCAAATAAAGGGTAGTTAGTTTTGAGTTTTTTAAATTCTACATTAAAATTCATACAGCTTGCCATCCTACCTTTTTAAAAGGACTCTAATTTAAAGCACAGTTTGTATGTTGATAGAGAAAACAGTGGGAAGAAAAATTGCAGCTTTAGATGAAGAAAACACAGAAGATGCAAAGTTTGCTCTTTTCAAAAATAGCAGTCAAACTGAAACCTGTGCTACATGTTATTTTGAGTAGGTAATATAAACAAAGCAATTATTAAAATGCTCATGCTAGCCAAAGATGTACAAGGTCTTGAGTGGGCATAGGCGCAGAGCTGGCAGCAAGAATGGCTCGATGACCAGCAGAAGAGAAGGCAGCTCAAATGATCTATTGGTCCAAAAGCATCCCTAGAAGAAGAGACAACATTCTGTTATCAGCAGAGCAGCACAACTTTTAAAAGCTTGCCATAGAAAACAATAGTTTTGTCTCATGTATTTCAGTTTGAGACAAAATAAATTCCCAGCCATGGTCCAGAACTACCTAAACTCAGGGATGTTCTAATCTACACTGGCACACCAGCAACACACAGTTAAAATCATAGCAAATCAGCAACACAAAACTCAGCATGAAAAGCTCCCAGCTGGCCAGAGAAGGATTCTAGGCATCTGCACAAAATGTTTAGAGCACAGCTCAGGCAGTAAAATAAGAAGTGCATCTCATCAATGCAGAGATGATATAAGTTGTAAACCCAAATGTCTTTTCATTTAAATAAGGCATGCAGGTCTTCCTTGCACTTCGATAGCTCCATAAGTGGAGACACAGCTAGACAGTCAGGGAAGGAGAGATGTAGTACTGGATAAGTGGTTAACCCTTAAATCTTTTTGCAAGAGTGGTATCAGTATTGTTAAAAACGAAAAAAGAGTGATACTTAGAAAATGAGGAGTTCTAAACTTCTTGCCATCATTGACTGTCTTCCTTTTGACAGTCATTTTATCTACATTTTAATGTCAATTTTTCCTTTGGTACACACTAATGTCATTTAACATTTAGTTCTTTGCAAGCAAGTCAAATTATTTTAGTATAGAACTTTTAAATCTGACAAAAAAAGAAAGGGGTGAGTACAGAAAGGGGCAGGACTGTTTCATTCCAGCTATTTAGCAAGAATACCATCTAGTTTGTTTATCTGTGTAGATGCCACCTGCAAAGATGAATAGAGATTTGTCGCTATTGAGATGGGCAGGACACACATACACTCTGCCCTGAGTAATGGCAAAAAGCACGTTTATTGTTTACACAACTTCTTTTATACACTTTCTTAGCTACATGTTCATTGGCTCTTATTTTCCTACAGTACTATACTATTGGTTGTCTATAGTGTTCACACAGTCTTTGCTAAGCATCGGCCAGTATCCTCACTTTTGCAGCTGTTACAACTTCTTTCTGTTGTTTATCTTCTTGTTTCTGTAATTCTCACGGGTACAAACTGATTGTATCAAGGGAAATGTCTGTGAGGCCTTCAGACCAGCTGTTGATTCCCACAGAGATTCACCTGTCATTTCAAATTCAAAATAAGCAGATGTATAGGAAGAATGACACAAATCAAGCAGAAGGCTGTGGAAGACTGTAGAGGGATTTATTTCTTAGTTTATTAAAATGGCATCTAGCATACCAGTAATCAACCTATAATCCAGTAGGGATCTGGCACCTAAGTTAATGCATTTCTTTGGGGCACATAGGAGGATTAATTCAGAATCACCATTTCAGTGGTTTAATATGCAATTTCCAAACCACCTGGAAGGATCCTGAGACATCTCATTCATAAATGTATTAATTTTTAAAGCTTAGGAGCAAATGTCAGCATACTATTAAAGGCTATTTAAGTCAATATGCAATCCACTTTAAATATCAGTTTTATCAGACTGCATAAAGATTACTTATTAATCCAATGTATATTAACCTCTACACAAAATGCAAATATAAAAAATATTTGCATTTTATATTTTGGATTTTTAAGAAAACCAAAATTAAAATTAGAAAATTGATTTGTGTTGATTATACCTGCTTCCAAAGAGATTATTAGTTTTCAGAAATATCACCTAGTCTTGAAGATTGTAAATACTTGAAGATTGATATTTCTTATGACCCTATTAAATTTACTTAATAAGGTCAGATCAACAGTACCACAGTTACAAAAACCATATTAACAGACTCACGGGGTACAGTGGAAATATATTTGAAAGTAGTTGCCTGAAGCTTTGAGCTCTACAAGTGAACTCAAATGTTACCTACTGACCAAACTGACAGGAAGATCTCTTTTTGCTTGTACAAAGGGTATCATCATCCTATTGTACCACATGTAAATCTCAGAAGAAAATTCACAAATTCTTCAGACAATAACCCTTAAAGTGAAAAGTAGTAGATTCCACTTGCCAGCATCAACCAAACTCCATATTTAAAGTAGCCACTCTCAGAAAGGGCAGGGAATGAGGTGTGAAGGAAAACAGGAAACATATTTCACTGTTGTAACAACAATTTTGAAGATAAAGTAACTAATTAACACTGAGCTCTCATTTTTAAGGAAAATCTAGTAATGGCAGCACTGTAAAGATGTTCTCACAAGTTTGTCCACTCAGATGACAGATGCATCTTCGGTCACTTCTACAGACCAGTTTTCAAAAATGTCTTTCTACAGGTTCTGTCAGCATTTTAATGGCGGGAATCTTGCTGCAGTGGTTTAAAACGTAACTCGAGCTCTTTTGTGCTGGCTTCCTGCCAGACACAAAGCACAAATGCCTGCCTGCACTGCCACTATGCCAATTCAGCAGTGCCGGTAAAACCTGACGATGCTGCCTTCCAATGGATTCACACTGACACATGCTGGGAAGCACTGGGAGTACAGTCCTGAGAATCAGCTGCCTTACAGTCAGCTTCTGTGGACAGAAATGTGCTCAAGACATGTGACACTCAGAATTGCAAAGGACCCCCAAGAGTTCAATTTAAAATTCTCACTTAGTTTTAACATGTTTTTGCCATCCAGCTCCCTGTTATTTCTGACCCTTAACCTAGCCTCCCAGAAAACAAAATAAAACAATACAAAACCCACACACATTAAAAGCAAATTATCTCGGAGTCTAGCTAAAGGTGATAGAATCAAATTTACTTGTCAGGAAAGAGAAATTGTTTTCACTAATCATACGTGAAGAAAAAGCCTTACTTTTCCTACTACTTGGAAGTTTTAAGTTATGGTAACTTTAATTAACAAGTTTTAGCCCATTGCAAAATATTAGTTTCCCCTTTTCATGTTTTTGTGATCTACAATGCACGTCTCCTATGCTACTGTGTGAGGATTTGTAAAGTAGCTGTGGTATTCCTTCACTGTGGTTAGTTGGTTGATTGCTATTATGGACTTGTAGTTTTTTTACTTTTTCATTACAAGTGATTCACAGATAAGTGACATCCTGGATGTAGCATGGAATCACAGAATCATAGAATATCTCAGGTTGGAAGACACCCATAACGATCCTTGGATCCAACTCCTTGCTCCCTGTAGGACTGCCTAAAACTAAACCATAAATATATAAACTTATCTGAAAGATGAGGAGAAAACAGCAGTTAATATCCACAACAGCAAGAGCCCTAGAAGCCTAGTTAACTATGTGAAATCAAAGAATCAGAAACAGCTGAGTGTCAAATGCAATCACACCTCCTTTACCTTTGAAGAAATCACTTGAAAGCCTGGTTTTGTTTGAGATAGTAGCTCTCTTTCAAGGTGTTTTAAATATTTGATATGAAAATGGACTTTTAACAAATTTCAAAAGATGACAAAATCTTGCCACATTAGAGATATTGTCATATACGGATTTGTGTATTTGGCCCTTGCATATTAAGTGCTTTTAACGTTGCTCATCAAGTGTGCTAATTGTTAATGGTTGTTTATTCAAATTACATATCAACCCTGTTAAAAGTTAGTAAGTTTTAAAAGTTAATCACCCATGCAAGTTAATTAAGAAGTGCTTCACGTGGTTCCTTGTTAAAATCCTCCCAAGTTTAGAGAATCACCTGTCAATTTTTCCCTCTTACCATCAAAACTGTTCATGTTTAAATGTTACTACCTTGTTTTTAAAGATTTCTAGAGTGTTTGTGGTTAAATGTAAGGTTTTTATCAAGTGTTGTTATAATTTTAAAGAACATTTGGTAAGTTTTAAAGCCTTGTCAGACCTAGACTTCGCACTAACAAGGGGCTATTTAGTGCTTGGGCGTTACCTTGCAACTTGCACCATGGCAACCTAAATTTTAATGAGGTACTTTCCCGCCTTTAGAACAAGCAACATCACTCCCCTANATTAATTTTCTCTTTAATAAATTTTTTTTTATTAAAACAAAGAGTTGCCTCATTCCTGACAGGTATCATGAAGATTCTAAATGTTTAATGAAGAAATCAATTCAACAGAACATACCATAGCATAATATCAGCATTTCCACAGGCTGTACGTAGCACATGTTTCAATATTAAATTATCAGGCTTTATTTTAAGTGCTAGTTCTCTAGACTGTAGTTGCAAAAATACTGGCAACACTGTAAAATCTTTTTGCTTTTTATTTACAATAAAACACAGTTGATCAGATGTGTATATATGGTCTAATGGTTATTTTGTCAGCTATGGGCAATTGATAACAATACATCTGCAGCCTGACAACTTGCATCTCAGAAACTCCAGATGACTATATATTGTCAAGAGTCCTTCCCAGCCCTTTCAGATAGTGACTTTCATTTTAACTTCACGATCGCATTGCAAACATAGGGAAATGATGGCATTTACAGATGGGAAAGTGAGCTACAGAAAGATTGAGGATTAGTGAAATGAAGCAGCAAGATTCTCTTGGTCATCTTGTCCATAATCAACAGCTTAGACTAATACCTATCTACACCTGGTCCCTGCCTATACTTACTTGGATTTGAGGTATTACTCTCTCTAAGTCTTTAGAAGCACCTCCTTCTCTTCAGCAGAGCAAGACTAATATTACAAGAAGCCATTGCGAAGACATTCCACTTCTTCCTCATTTCCCTGTCTTCTGTCATCTCAGCTGCATGCTACCATGACTTAATTTCTAACTGAAAAAGGTGCTAGAGAATGAATTCAGTAAAGTAGTGGGTAATACTCTGCCATTTAGTGAGTTAGATCAACTTGGTAAAGAGTCAAGGCTGGTGTCAGAGGAAGAAAATCAAAATCTCCTCTTCAGTAACATCAATTGCATGGGCAGTAGGCCTTTTCAAAATTTCAGTCCCAAGATGATTAGGCAGTGCCTGAGTGATTGTTGTGTACACTGTAGGTTAAACTACTCCAGGAGGAGGGATCAGCACTGCAATTTCAGCTCAGGGCAATGGAAAAGACAATTTCTTTGAAAGAGCAAGTAGATGCTTCACTCTAACAGAGTGACTGTTCTGCTATGTGTCCCATTAGTGCAATTCTTGATCAAACCATGAGCCATCTTCCTTTTTGAGATAATAACTGTCAAAGAAAGACGTTTTTCTCTTAAGGGAATTTCATGCTCACTGCTGAGAAGCTGTAGAACAAAATTACAACTACTAGTCTCATTTTAATATCTAAGTGTGATTTAGTGTGCAAAATACCGTCAAAGGTCTTTAAAATATTAATCCAAAGAGACAAAAAAAATCAAATAAATACTATTAAGTGTACTTTGTAAGTTACGTGTTAACATTCCTTTAGAAATGCTCCCACAGAGCAGATACATCGATATTTTAAAATCTACATGGAACATCTACAAGGAAACTCTATGGAACAGTCTAAGCTAAGACAGTAAAGTCAAAGATAATTGTTTTCTTCTGTATAACTGGAAGAAAACAAGCAGCAATATACAATCAGTTCAATCTCTCCTGAAAGTCCACGATTTATGTTATACAGATATCCAAATGTTGCATGTCTATGTCCTGTTTCTAATATAAATGATAGCCTATTTCAGGTTTACAATTCATTTTCAGTGAAAAAAAAAATCATTTGTTGAATCCAGGTCTAATAAGGTAGTCACAAAATATAAACAGCGCCTGAATACTTTTTATTCCAAATAGCATTAAGCTCACATACAACATTTTTCAGGGAGAAACCGAAGTTACTGTGTTGCCTAGACCTGTTTCCTTTGTAGTTTGACTGTGTGCTGATAAAAGGTTAATGATGTAACAGTTACTCAAAGAAGTTTTTTAAAATAAATATATTCTACTCTATCCAAGCATATTCCCTGCTTTAACTGTGCTTTTCTTGAAATCTCTGTGTCAGTTATTCTACAATGTCTAGGAGGACCAAGAAAAACTCAAACTACATTCATGTTACTGGGGAGAAAAAAGAAAAAAAAAGGTGCAGCAGGGAATGTCCTTGCTTACAAGCAGAAGAAATGGACTGCAGATGATAGAAAATAATGAACAGGGATCAGCAGAAAGCAGATACACATTTTCACTTTCCCTAACACATATCTCAGGTCCACATACAGCCAATTCTGTTTGCTGCTGTAGCAGAAGAATGTAACAGACAGGTTGGGCATCTGCTCTGGGCTTTTTAGTCACTCATGTTGCTTCTGAGTAGATGAACCCAGCCAAACAGTACATGTATGTGCAACAAGTATGATAAAAGAACGGCATCACCCAACAGCATCACTGGCAAAGAGCCTGAAGAGGATAGAGAGGAATCCAATGGAAAACAAGTGCATTGGAAGTCATGTGAAAGAACACAGGATTCCTGAGAAAAGGACAGGGTTATGAGAATGTGGGTAGGGGTCCATCTTGTCCAGCTCTCACTGCCAGCAGTAGAAAACAGATGTTATTTAGGGCATATCCTCATTTACAGATCATTGTCTGTGATTTTTCTAAAATCCCTTCTGAACCTCTTGATGCTGTGTGTCTCTATAGTCTACTGAAGCAAAAGTTCACTGCCAGTTTTGTAGGGGAAAAAAAAGGGGGGGGGCTTTGTTTTTTAAGTGCTCTTCTTACTCGCTATTTCCTACTAGTTCAGTGAGTGCCTGTGATTTTAGGACTTGCCAAAAATCGTACTTGCTGTATTTGCCTTACCCACCATTTTCATGACTTTGTAAGACTCTACTACATTGCCCCTCATCTCTCTTCTCCAATAGCTACTCCATCAGCTCTTTCAGTCTTACCCTTCAGGGCAATTGCTCCACTCTCTAAATAATAGGACAATAGCATCATACACTGGAAAGAAAGACAGAAATTAGGTAAAAGCATTTCACAGTTTTAAAAATTCTTGGTTTCATATTTCTCAAGAGGAAGAGAAGTTTCTTTTTAGGATAGGCAGAAGAGATTATTTCAGAAAGCATAGTCGATTTAAATTTTTAACTGGAGTATCTCTATTTTCTTTTAATGTGCTTAATTACAGGGAAGATATTACCCATGTGGCTCAAGTCAACAACTATTCAGAGTTGTTATCTTTGCCCAGTTAATTACTTGGCCATTATAAACACCAATAATATTTGCAATATGGTTCCCTATTTCTTAAGCAGCAGATGTTAATAGAATCTATGGCTCATTTTCTGAATGAATAGAGAATATATATGTATGGTCAGTGACTAACAATATTCCAGATAGAGATCTGGAATTATTACACTGTGCACAAGTACCGTATTTTTGTTTATTCTGCATTGACAACATTTGTCTTTTTTTATTCTGAGCTATACTGCCTTTGTTGTTTCTCTTACCAAGTCTGCTTTTAGCTTCCATAAGAAAGTTTTAGTTCCTTAATTGTGGACAATGTGTAATCCAACTGCATCACTGAAGCTTAGAAACAACAAAGAAAAAATAATTTTCTTTTCTGTGATGCCTAGCGGACAATTAGGCATCTTGGGAAGTTGCTTCATTAAAATTTTAAATATTATTACAAATTATTACAACACCACATCAGGCTTAAGTAGTTTTAAAATAGACTGTAGTTTTTACTAGATGATTTACAACCTAGCTTCAATATGTTACACAATGATCTCCTCATCTTCCCTGATTACTATTTATTGTGAAAATCTCACCTGTCAGAATAGGCTTCTTTTGTTGCAAGTTTATGATCACTGTCTATAATGAAATAGACAACTCCAACTTAATTTTAGTTTCCAATCTTCGTCTTAAGACAAGGTAACCAGTTCTCTGATAAACCCAGGCTTAAATTTTTTTCTCTCACCTGAAGAAAATTCCTGCCTAGACATTTCTATTCATGCACTCTTACAAGAGTTTGGTGCAGGTGTAAAAAAAAAATACCTTTCCTGGAAGCAGTTCCATGTGTTCTGCAAAAGGCTATAGATAAGGTATCACATTAGGAAGATCTGAGCTTTTCTCCTTGATACATGTTTTTGTGGACAGCATTTACTTCCTTCTCCTTTCTCTCTTGTGTCCTCTAAACATTTATGTGCTCAAATTCAAGGTAGTTTATTACACTCTAATATATGTATGCTACAAAGGAGTCCAAATTAAACAGAAATTTACCTGGATAATGCACATAAATTCCCATAACATCCCCATTAAAGAAAAAACAGAGCACCTACCAAGAAAATTACCATGGCCTTCCTACCCTTCAAATAATCATCTGTTGGAATTGATATTTGCCTTTGGGACAATTAACAATAGATTAAGGAAATGGATTTACTTGAGATGCATATAAAGGAAATAAAAAAGAACATTCAGACCAGCAATGATTTTAGTCCTTCTTCTCATCCTTCTTCTGTTTACTTTAAACTCTATGTTTCTGAATAATATAACAAAAAATATGTTAGAGATGGCTAGTTGTGTTTGAAAATAAAGCTTTCTTGTGAAAAATGAAGCTTGCTTAAAGTGTTCATTTATTAAATTCTGAATGGATTGGAGGGAAAAGAACAGAAAACCCAACAGAAGAACATTCTATTCTTTTTTGATCTTTGCAGAAAACTGGAAATGAAGTTTTGCTTTTCTTGCCATGCCTAGAAAAAAATAAAACAGAATTTTTAAAAGATCTTGACAAACTATGAAAATGAATAGACTTCTCCTGCTCAAACAACATTAATGATACCCTCTTGCACTCTGCCATTTGCTATAATCACTTTAAGAAGAGCTGTGTCACCTAGGAGAAATAAATAGTTTCAACCACACCAACAGAACTTGAGATCAATCTGACAGGCTGTTCTTCAGTTGAACATTGGCAACAATAGTAATTATCTTGTTCCTTTGGTCTTTTTGTTATAAATGTTCTTTTGCTATATTCCTTCATTTTCTTCTCTCACTTGGCTTTTCTAATCTTCTCTTAAAAAAAAAAAAAAGGAAGAAGAAAAAGAAAATAAAGGTGGTTTCAGGCAGCTAGAAACAGAACAGGGGTACTCAGAGTCCACTTCTATGCAGAAGTGGATCTGGTTTTTTTTTTGAATTCTGCCTTTTTCACACTTCGCCTAACTGTCCTTCTCTTTTGATTCTTTTTATTAATTTGAGTATTCACAAGTACTTTAATCCAAAAGGAATAACTGTTAAAAATTTTTAAAAAACAAAATAAACACAAACAAAAAACCGAAACGAAAACCCCCATACCAACAGCTGTCAATCTTGCAGCAGCTTTTTCTTCAATATGCTTGTACAGAAATAAATTAAAAAATCCTCCTAAGGAAATTCCAGAATGAGAGATCTTTTAGCTTAACAAAGATCATCCAGTTCTGATGCTTTACGTCAGCCAAGTCCTGCATTGGTTGCCTTGTGTAGCAGATTGAGGCGCTGCAGTGCATTAGTTAAACATCCTGGAATGATTTTCTCGTCCATATCTGAATGCGCGAGCCAATGCGCCACTGTAATGTTGATGCCTTTTCTCACTAGAGGGAGCCAAAATCCCTCTGTATGTAGTTTTAAGTACCGTATTTCCAAGTTTTCAGTTCAGTCCTGTGTTAGGAGTTACTGTGGAAAAGACAAATGTGCTACTCGTGGAATATTATTATTATCAATAATATTAATACGTTATTGCAGCACAAAAAGGAGGAAATTCAAAAGATACTGGCTTTGTCCTGCTGGTACAAGTTTACAGAATTTTGGCAGCTGAACTTAAAGCCTTGGGTATAGCAACAAGTTATGACTTTGCATCTCAATACTAGTAAGGAAGTCACTTTACATCTAATCATCTCATACTAATTCATGGTCAGAACAGGGCTGTCTCAGCTTCTCTGTTTTCACTGATGGAGGATAATCCAGAAGATAAGCTAATTTTAGAGTGCATTGCTAATACTTGTTATGAGACGGGCATATTTGAGGATCAGTTTTGCCACAGTAAAACAGCGTAGTGATTATATGGAAGAACAAGAAGTATGAAGGACAGTATAACAAAGAGCTAGAGTAAACCTTTCTTCACTCAGCTTTGGCAGTCCTTCTAACAGGAAGATTTTGTATGGGACCTCAGAGCTGATGAGGAGTTGTAAAATAGGATCAGCAACATCATTGCAGCTTGCCTTCGTGACATGTACATTTTGCACTAACTCAAAGGCAGCATTCGCCAAGCACCTGGGGGAACTACGCAACCAAACATGGCTTAACCATGTTCATAAAATCACAACTGGAGAACACAGTGCTAATTTTGAGTGTAACAAGGAGAATGCTCAAATGGATTTTAGGCTGAAAAACGGATCTTCTCCATCATGTTGATAATGTGAGAAAGGTCAAATCTTTTCTCATATGTATCTCTGATGATTCCAGTGATGTTGATGTTTCTATTTGGCAAAAGGCTTCATACAAAGAATGAAAGAATTCTGTTTGGGGACTTAGGAGTCTGGAGTTTTCTTTCAGGTTTTCTGTTTTTTCTCTCCTTTTTTCCCCCCTCCCTTAATAACTCCTGAATACTAAGGCCTTAAGTTACTGAAAACCAAATTTACATTTTCTTAGCTATAAATCCTCTTTATCCCTCTAAAAAAAATTATACAAGACAGTTTAGTTTCCATTTGTTATCTAGAGTACTATTTTTACATGTTTTATATTTGGTGTTGGTTGTTTACAAAAATTTATTGAGGACTAACAACAGCTCGCATCAACCCTACTGTATACACCACCACGCATTGCTGTTTCTTTAGATGATTTACTGTATGAAAGGGATATAAGGGACAAAATGCTGATGCTGTTGGAACAAGATGATCATTAAGGCCCCTTCCAACCCAAACCATTCTCTGAATCTATGACACTAGAAAAATAAATAAATGCATAAACAAATAAATAAATAATAATTATTATTAATAATAAAGATAGCATCTGGTCACTGGTTAATCTTGAAAGCAACATGTCTTTCTTAGCTGCTAATACAGAAGAAAATTATCATGATGTTTTTCAGAGAAATTTTAAACACCCACATCAAAATATCGTTTAGACGATCCTTAATACAGGATTCCTTTTTTTTTTCCCAGTCAATTTCAATTTTTTTTAACCTAAACAAGTTTTACCTTTTATCCAATCTCATTGTTCTGGGGGGGAAACTATGCGAGAGAGTAGGGAAAATAATTACTCTTTACCAGGGAAAAGTAACTGTCACAGATTGTGAGTGTAGTAGAAGGACAGCAAAGTCATATTTTGATATCTTTATTGCACTATATTTGTGCTTTGTACTTACAGCCATATACTTGCAAAGTTTGATAAGATTTTAGGATTGTTTCAAGAAATTATGTAAATAATTTGGACACAAAAGTGGAAATTCCTACACATGATAGGAATTAAGGGGGGGGTAACATTTGTTTATTTTAAAACATCATCCAGGTCTAGTCAAAAAACAAACTGAACAAAACCAAAAGATAAGAACATAACATTGGCTTCAGAATCTAAAATCCCTTCAATCTTCAGACCTGGACAGTGTCAGATTGTGAATGCACATCCAGTGTCTACATATTAACTACCACTGCAGCTTCAGCTCCCTGCCCTAATGACTCGTGACAGTCACTCCTGCCCTTCCACTGCATTTGTGATGTTAAGAGCGCTTACAGCTGTCTTTGTTGATGACACAGTTCCCTTGTCCATAATACCTCTCCAAAGCACAACAGCCTTGTCTCCTTCACCATGCACCTCTGCATTGTCCAAGTCTCAGTGCAAATACAATGCACCTGGAGATACTTTTTAAAGAAGCTCTCAGTGAACCCTAAAGGAACAGTACCTTACTTTGCATAACAGAACTGTGCTTGAAAACCCATTAGAGATCTAATAAAGCTCTCTAAGTACAGAAAAGAGGAAGTAGCACCCAAGTAAGTAAAGACTGCCTGATAACAATTTGCACCATAGTAATAGAATCATGCATTAGAGTCTGTATACCTGTATTGTCCCTGGCTGGGATATAATTATGTTTCCTCATAGTAGGCTGTATGGTGCTGCAGTCTGCATTTGTGACCAAAACAGTGTTGATAACACACCGGTGTTTTGGTTATTGAACAGGGCTTGCACAATCCAGGCCCTCTCTGTTTGTCACTCTGTCCCTGCAGCAAGCAGGCCATGCGTGAGCAAGAGCCTGGGAGGAGAAGCAGCCAGGACAGCTGACCCCAACTGAACAAATGCAATATGCCATTATATGCCATATGCCATATAATGACATGCTCAGCAGTCAAAACTGGGGGTGTAGTCTTTCCAAAGCAGCCAATCCTCAGACACAAGCTGGGCATTGATGTGCTGTTTGGAGATGGCAAGTCACTGCCTTGACTTGCTCTTTTTTTCCCTCTCTTGATCATTACTTAGCTGTTCTTATCTCAACCCACAACTTCTTCATAATACAAAAAGCAAGAAGTGTCTCTTTAATCAGCTTGCCTATTCAGTCCACAGATCACCTTGCAGAGTTTTCATACAAGGGGAAGAGGAATGGGGGCATTGGCGTAGAAAGTGTATTTACTTTTTAGGTCAAATTAGTATATAGCAGCTTCACATTTTCTTGGAAGGAATAAATTAATTATACAGAAAATAGTTTTTCCAATCTTTTATTCTATTAAAAAGAAAATAAAATCGTTGAATAACAAATTCGGTTTCAATTAGCCCAGCAGCAATTTTGTGGACCTTTATACTTCAGTATAAGAATGTTAAGAATTTTAAGTTGAAGTTTTGACTCCAAATTTTAGAGATTTTAGGGAATAGGATCATAGAATCACACAATATGCTGACTTGGATGCAACCCATCATGATCATTGAGTCCAACCCCTGGGCCTGCACAGGACACCCCAAGAACCACACCATGGGCCTGATAGCATTGTCCAAATATTTCTTGAATCTGTCAGGCTTGATCATGTGACCGTTTCCCTGAGGAGCCTGTTCCAGTGCCCCACCTCTCCGTGGGTCAAAAACTTTTTCCTGATACCCAACCTAAACTTCCCCTGACTCAACTTCACGCCATTTACTCAATTCCTGTCACTGGGCACCACAGGAATCAGTGTCTGCCCCTCCTCTTCCCTCATGAGGAAGTTGTAGACTGTTACGAGGTCTCTCCTCAGTCAGACCAAGTGACCTTAGCTGCTTCTCATATGGCTTCCCCTCCAGACCCTTCATCATCCTCATGGCCCTCCTTTGGATGCTCCCTAATAGCTTAATGTTTTTGTTATATTGCAGTGCCCAAAACTGCCCCCAGCACTCGAGGTGAGACTGCCCTAGTGCAGAGCAGGGTGGGACAATCCCCTCCCTCGCTGGCTGGCAGTGCTGGGGCAGGCTATGGTTGGCCATCCAGGCTGCCAAGGCACTGATGACTCATGTTCAACTTGCCACCAACCAAGACCCACGGATCCCTTTCCATGGCACTGCTCTCCAGCATCTTATCCCCAGTTTATACACACAGTCATGGTTTCCCTGTCCCAGGAGCAGAATCCAGCATCTGTCCTTGTTAAACTTCATAGTGTTGGTGATTGCCTATTCCTCTAATTTGTCAAGAATACCTTTCTTCTAAGATTTTCGCACCTGAGCTACCACTATCGGATCATATGTTTCTCCATAAGTAACAACTTTCACTGTCACTGTTCTAGAATTTATAATGGAAAAAACCAGTGGCATATCTTACGTCCTACTAGAACGATTGATGTCTGCTTCTAACAAAATCCTTTTTTTCCACACAAGTTTATGTAATAAATTATGTTTCAAAACATTAAAATGAAAGTCCCTCCTGTACTTCAGAACTTATAAAGGACATTAAGCATACTGAGATTCTCTATAGATAACTAATGATTAATTAATTTACAGTCCTAATGCTGCTTGCATTTTAACATATAATATTCTTTACTATAATCAATTCACCCTGCTTAAGAAGTAAGTGTTCAGAGCTCTTCATTCAATCAAGAAAGAGCAGGACAACACTCTGAAGGATAGGGTTAGTAAAATACTTATTCCAAAATTGACCCACCATTGTCTCCTCTGCGACAGCGCATTTGTTAAAATCAAATCATTTTTGCAGTAAGTGATCAGACTAGCCATTTCTTTGTCTCTTTCTAGTATCCATGTTATCATATTAAGTATCAAAAAGATCAGCAATGAGAGATGAAAAAATAAAGGTCTCAATTTTTAGTTTAGTAATTTTGCTTTAATATTTCTCAATTATATGCAGCCTTCATCCTTCTAGAAGGGGATAAGATCTTCCAGTTTTTGAGTTAATATAAGTTACCCTTAACAATCTCGGAAAAAAACCAGTCACAAAACAACAAAACCAGTAAAATCTAAAAGCAAGTAAACAGCAGTGGTTTAGAATTAGTGGACCTACACAGTAGTTTAATAAATACTTTCTGTAGAATATCATCATGCTGGTTATTACAAGTCAACTGTGACTACTTCAGGACGATCAATCCTGATTAAAATAATATAAAAATATGTAAAACTAACTTGACAGTTTAAACGTATACTGAAGATTCAACTAAATAATTCCATTGGGTCTAGCTGGAATTCTAACAGTTGCTCCTTCTATTGCACACTGACAAATTGTACCAAACTTCACCAAGCTTCAGAATACAAACATAAAAACATGTTAAACCATGATTCATTTACATTTAGTCTGAATTAAAGTTCAAGTGCCAGTAGTATCTCACATTGTAACTTGTCAATGTTAAAACACCAGATGTAAAAATTTTTACATAAACTATTCCCATTATAATTAAGAATTACCAAATAAAATACAGCAGATACTTTACTAGTGTAAACTGTTCCAACATGACACAAGTATATCAGTTTCATAGTGGATAAAGGTTACGCTGTCATTGGAGAACACCCACAATTCTAGTTTTGACAAATGTTGATTGTTCACTTAGGGTTTCCTAGAGTTTGTTTCATAACAAAATTTTTAATAATGTGGGGGATTTCCCCCTGAATTTTAGTATGTGTTATGAAAAACTGGTATTTCAGACAGAATTAAAACTACGACTACTACTAAAGCAACTACTACTACTAATTGTAAACTGACTGTGAAAGGCTGTAGTTACATACTTGAAAAAAAAATGTTTTAAAACACAGACAAACTACTTACATGAAATTAGCTTCCAAGTAGAATTTCCAGTGTAGGACAGGTTACTTCAAGAAGTAAGAAGGCCAGCTACTAATAAAGGAAAATTTGCTGGACTAAAGAAGTTTAAGTTTTCATTTCAAATATCACTAATTTTTATTTATGCAAGGAATTCACACCAACTACATCTCAGATTTCAGGCACACACAAGTACTAGAATGTACTGAATACAGACTTTTGCACAACAGCTACACAATAACCCAGAATCTCTAAGTGAAAAAGTACTATTTTTAATTTACCAACAGCTTCCCAGAGAGGAATGGCTGCACAGCATGTTTCTTTTTTATTTTCTTAATGTTGGGTAATGTTAGCCACTATAATAATTCCATTTTCTTCATAAGAATGACCAACAGGATAATGTCTCAGGGGGTTTTCTGATGCTGCTCAAGCACCAGCATGCCACAGCCTTCCTAGAGAGAGTGTCCTGCAAAGAACAGCTCTTCTAGGGGCGAAGGCAAAAACCTCCCCAAAAACCTCCCTGGACAGCAAGGGATTTCAGCAAGTGTAGCGATTTCTCAGCTACAAGTGATTTCAGCTCTTGTGATCCAGCTCTTTGTGAAATACCCCGAAGCTAAAACGGGTTCAGAGAGACAGGGAGACCTGTATGGCAGTTCCACAGAGAAAGTAGCTTTATTGTCCAGCAGTCTCTGTGAAGGGAAGGCCAGGAACAGGTACTCCCCTCACTTTCAGGGCAGACCCGGGCTCTTTTTACGGGGAAGGATGGGGGAGGGCAGAAACCAGTTAGCCAACTGGATACAATGTATTACCATAGCAAAGCAAAGCATGCTGGGGGTAGTTCACTGGTCACCGTGACCTAAAAGGTGAGTTACTCAACTCAGAGTCCTTATGGCCTCAGGCATCCCTTCTCCAGGGGAGCACAGAGGGCTGCTGGGGTAAGAGCTCGCAGCCCTCCACAGGATAGTATAATTTATTTTTAATTTTTAGAATTTTTAATTTAATTTATTTATAATTTTTAGAACGCAGTATAATTTATAGTACAAAGAAAGACATGATACAGTGACTGATTCACCTGGATGGAGGCAATTTAACTCGGAAATGAAACTTCAAGAAGTCATGATCACATACTTAGCACTCACACTTAAGCATAAAATAGGTAATTCCTTAAGATTTTAAATTATAGCATTGCTTTTGTCCATGTCACAGAATGACTATTCAATTCTTTAACATGATCCTCAATGACATGAAAGTGATAATATCTGTTTCTTACAAAAATATACACTCCAGCTGAGAGCTGAAGTCTTGTCTCAGTTTGCTCATTCTTTTATACCATACTTCCTCAACACTTCAACCATAGGCTACAGTATTCACTAGATGTCTTGTTTTCCTTCCATGTGCAGATTATGACACATTGAATTTTCCTGGAAGAAAAAAATTAACCTTTTGGGATTTCCTTCTTTATCCCAAAATGAAGTTAAAATCTGATTTCAGAATGAAAAAGGTTAAATCTTACAAGGAAAATCTACCAGAACTTAGATCCAACTAAGTTTAATTACTAGGTTCCCACAAAAGAAAAATGCATGTGCAAATCCTACTTCTGAATCACAGACAAAAAAATTAAACTGATGTTTTAAGTGTCAGTGGAGGACCCAAACAATGGACTTACTACCTTTTCTGATTACTCTTACCTCTTCCTTCCTTAAGAATTCTTTGCCCCTCTGTTGGCTAATTTCCAGTGTTACATTCTTGTAAGGAAGAAACTACATAATATTCTGTTTAACTTTTGGTAGAGATATGCTTTGTAAATAAAAAGGAGAGCCACTATTAACATCATCATTTGCAAGCAGCTTTCCTCAATGAAAGGCTTATCTTTTGGATAAGACAATTACTTCAGAATCCTAGATCCCTTAAAGATATGAAATAATCAGTGTGTATTGAGGGAAGCGATACATACCTGTATTATAATCCAGGCTTCTCTACCAAAGATAGACACATACATACTGTTACTCTCATTTACAAGCTGTACATGGGCCCCTAAGTCTGTTTTTGAAGGGCTGATTTCCAAAACTATTTAAAATACAAACAAACAAACAAAACCCCCAAAACCACTAAGCAAAAGCACTGCAACAGCAAGTACTTCTTAGCTAGTAGAAGAATGACTTTAAGACATTGTTATTTTAGGGACAAGCTGATTCAGTTCTTTGGCTTGCTTGTTACAAAACCATATCTTCATTTTCCAACAGGAGAAAGAATATCTTGGAATTGCAAGTTGTAAGAAACTTTTACCAGGTTTGACTTACCTCATGACTGTGACAGTAAACAAAAATTTTTTAAATAGATATTATTTTAAAAATCAGTATGAAAAATCCTCAATCACATGATTTGGAAGGTATAGTTCTGTTGTCCACTTACCAAGCTGTAATCCATCTCTATTCCTGTATGTAGGAAAATCTTGCTTACTTGGCAGAACTGTCTCACACAGCTCTGTGATCTCAAGCAATTCACAATCACTATTTATCTTTCCACTTTCATAAATGCAACTCTGGCATTTTTTCATAGCAATACAGTGCACCAAAGCACTCTGCCCCAAAGGTATATGAACACATTCTGTATCTTGGAGCACTCTTTCTCACTAGTCTTTACATTTCTCTTATTTCTGGAGCTCAGGAATAAAATTTAGTAATATACAGCCTAATTAAGTAGCTTTCTCCCTTTTAATATGCACTTCCTTAATGTCAGCATATATTTTAAATTATTTATCAAACTGTTTGGTAAACAATATGAAATCAAAATAAACCAAAGATAGCCCTCATTCCTATTCTACACTCCCATCATATTTAAAGTTGTGAAACTATTTTCCTATCTGGTATTCATAGCAAAGTTAAAGTTAAAAACACTATTGGACTCACATTTCCAGGACTTTTAAAAAAGAAATTGCCATTTTATCCTGATCTAGGACTTCTTTCTTCAATTAAAACTCAGAACTTTGTCCATCCCAAATTCAATAATTGAATTTAGTTTTTCGTTAAGTTTTGACATTGAAAAGAAGGAGGGAGGGGAGAGCAGAGTCTCTGTATTTTAAGTCTGTGTTTACAGAAAGATGTGGTAGGACTTCTGGCATATGAAAGTATCTTCAATCAGCAGCCACAAAAAATTAAAGCAGCATTTTGTGTGACCAGCTAAGTTGAGGTTCATCATTTAATGTGAACACTTTTGTTACATTTGCAATAGTAGTGAGAATCATCATGATTCCATGGACTGATCAGAAGAACTAACTAATTGAGTACTTGAGATTGATTTGAAATGAAGACACCTGGTATGGTTCATTAATTTGGTCATATTATTGTATTCCGCATGCCTTCATTGGGAAAAAACCCCAAACCAACAGTTACATCAATAGTAAAGTTTTGGAGGTTGGGAATTTTTCTTTTTTAAATGGGTATTTCAAAAAACATAGATGCATTTTTGCAGTAGGATTTCTAATTTATGTATCTGTAGATGTATTTCAAACTAAAAGATTAGATTAAGACTCTCCAGATTTACTCAATTGAACACTTTCTGAATTTTAAGTTGTCATTTTCTTTAAACTACTAAGGGCCTCTTAAAGATAGACCCATATTGAAATGATATGATACTGCTGCTTTACCCAGTATGCAGAGGAATGTTCGGTATCCATATCACTGAATGTTCTCAATTTAGAAACACAGAATGGCCAAATACAGTCGTGCCAAGTATTAATTTCCTGTGATGCTTTTCTTTAACAAACAATATTATTGCATCTTCCTGTTTCATAATAATTTACTGAGTTGATTAAATCTCTCTGAGTTACAGCAGGGCTTTTACTTCCACTCTGCACCTGAAGGGTCATACCACTGAAAGCTCAACAAGAGGTCCTGTTATTCCGCATGCCAAATTTGAAAAGTCCAGGATCTAATATGCCAGAATACCAACACATAAGTTTACTTATGTTGCTATCTTGAATACCATGTTAAAAGCAAGCATATGTCCAGCCTTACAGACATATATATATATATATATATATAACAATATATTGTTATATATATAGCTCCTTTCTGTTTTCCCTTTAGGAAGACTGATTAAAATTTCAAACACTGAGTTTTTTCCAGGTTTGAAATAGGTTGAACACTTTTGCCAGCTTCCTCCAGATCTTGTATGCCTTGTACGTCCTTCAGAAGGACAGGAAGTTCTACTACCTGTGGAGGGGCCAGTTGTTCCCAGCCTCCTGTGATGGAAAGGCAGGAGAGGCACAGCTTGTGTTCGCAGTCAGCTCCATAACTCCTGTTTTATGCTGCTACAAGACTTTTGGCATTTTACACATATAAATGCAAGGATATAAGAACACAACTTCCTGCAATGCAACGTAGTGTTTTTACTTTCAGTCATCATATCCTCAGTAAACAGGCAAGCATCTCAGCAAATTATTTTGTCAAAGTGATCAAAAGGAAGAGAAAATCGCTAGATCTCTTCTGCCTAACTCACATCTTTGTGGAGACATAATTCATGGCCCTCCATGGTACAAAGACCAGTCCTGAGTTTTGTCTCCCAACCTGTGCTTGAAAGGTTCCAGTACAGTTCCAGTACAAATACTGCACACTTCCTGGCTCAGAAATGCCAGGATGCATACCCAGCTACTGTCAGCCAGCAGAAAAAAGGTCTTACTCTCAGAATTATGGAGTACCGGTTCTGAAGGAGACTGAGCAGCTACCAAGTGGAGGAGAAGTATGAAACCATTTTGAGATTCTGGAGATCTTGTTATGGTGAAAGTGACTTGATACCTTATTGCATTGGGTCTACAAGGCAACATTTTGATCATTGCGGTGGACTGCAAGGACAACCTCTCTGGGCAGCAGCCATGTGTCTGCCCCACATAGTTCCAGCCAGCTTTAATGGACACAGGGCACAGCTGAGCCCTGCAGTCAAAGTGGTGGCATCTCTCGGAAAACTTATTTAAGAAATTGTGGAAAATGCTGCACAAAAGTTGAGAGAGATGAGTGAGAAATATGTGAAAAAGCCCTGAAGGTACCAAGACCAGAGAAGGAGGGGACAAGGTGCTCCAGGCACTGGAGAAGTGATTCCCCTACAGCCCATGTTGGAGCAGGTTTATCTTGACGAAACTGTGGCCCATCTACAACCCATGTTGAAGCAGTTTGTGAAGGACTGTATCCCATGGGAAGGACCCAGCCAAGAGTACTGGAAGAGTGTGATAAGAAAAGAGTGGCAGAGAGGAGCTGTTACAGGTTGATCCCAGCAGCCATTTCCTGTATCCTGACACCACTCAGGGAGAGGAGTCAGGATTGAAGGACTGAAGTTGAGCCTGAGAAAAAGAAGGAGGGTGAAGGCAAGGCAGTATAAATATTTTGTATTTGTTTCTTACCTTCCAGATCTATTTTAATTGGCAATAAATTAAATTATTTTCCCCCATGTCCAGTCTGTTTCCCCTGTGACGTTACTTAGTAGGTTTTCTCTCTGTCTTTATCTTGACCAATGAATTTAATCTAAATTTCTCCCCATCCTGCTATGTTGAGGAGTGAGAAAGTGGCTCTGTGGGCATCTAGCAGGCAGCCAAGGTCAACCCACCATGTGTAGTGGAATTTGTCATAATGAAGAAACAGAAAAGTCAGATAAAAGGATTCTGTTTCATTGACAGACAAGCTATAAGGACAAAAATAATTTGATCACTTAAAATTACAGACCATGGCAGAAACGAAAAAGAAAACGTTAAAACTCACATTAGGATTTCGTGTTACTCATGACACCTTTTATGAAAGTTTGTGACACTTTCTAACTTTCCTCTACAGTTCACAACTGCCAAGAACTCACAGAACTTTATCTTTTTTGCTCCTGCCCTCACATACAGCTTCTTGTTTTCCAGCACATGATGTAAATCCTCTCTTCTATTTCCTTGCCTCATATGACTGGACAACAGGGTCTTAAATGGTAGTCTGACAGCAAAGGTATTTCTCTCACATTTCTTTAAGTTTTAGGGTTGACTTAGCTGTCTTCTGCCTCAGTTAACAAATTCTTGTGTCTAATGTGTTTCTTCCTACTAAAGTGAGTTCTCAGCTCTACAGTCATTAACTTCTATAATTTTTTGGAAGAATTAAAACTTGGTATCAGTAATTTCAGAAAGAACTTTTATCCCACCTTATTGGTAAGACCTGGAGATAGAGATCCATATCTTAATACACTAATGATCTATATTTTAATACACTAACTGTCTCAGACAAGACCTCAAAAATCTGACATTCCACTGCCCTTCTTTTATTTACATTAGCAGCAAATGAATTATGTAATTAGTGTCCTGACACTGTTATGTCTTTACTGTCTTGCTGTAAAGTCCATGCAGTTAACACTTTGTAGCCTTTTTTCTCCTGCTGCTATTGTATCCTTTTCATTCTTATTTACTGTGTCTTGCAGGAGTATTTTGAGGATTAAATTCTGAATGACAGAACAAACACATTGAAGGAATGAATATATTCTGCATTTTTGGGACTCAGCTTCAAAATTACTGCTTTCCATCACTCTCTACATTGAAGAATCAATTGTTTTTGTTGTACACAGCCATGTAGTGCAGGTCTTTTCAAAACATCCCTTCATGTTTTGCATGTTATATGGTTAAGTACAGAAGGATAATTCCTCTTCCAGACAGCACTCCTGTTTATCCTCCATTTAGTAACTGGAATAAACAATTCACATATGATTCCTTCAAATTTTTTAGTCTATTTTTCCCAACAGCAGTAGGGTTAAGTAACAAACCTTGGCTTTGAGCTGACTTCTGCACACTCTAATAGCTCTTCTCAGAGAGAGACTCAGACACTGAAAACTGTTACTTTTTATAAACTTATTTATACCTAGAAGTACTGAAGTACTGAAAGACTATTCATTAGTATAATTTCTAGCATGACCTACCCATTATACTGCTACAACTCAGAGGGAAAAAACAGTCTTACACAACTTGCACCAAGTTTAATGACTACATTATTTCAGTTCGTCCAGTTAGAGAATTGCATTACTTCAGTACACAAGGCATAGTGTTCAAGATTTTGGCCAAGTGTAACAAGCCAAATATAATATAATAATATACTAGCATAAAATATATTGGTTTGCTAGAACTGATGCCTAAGAGTGGCCTTCCTGTAGCAGAGAGGAGGCTCCGAACATCTGCATTTGTAAACTCTTGTAGTATAAGCTCTGTCAGATTGCAATATGAGCAGGGGAAGCTTGTGACTGAAATAGGTGTGCAAATAAAGTTTCCAGGTGTAAACACAGTGTTATATATAGTAATGCCACTTTATGCTTCTTAACTTGCAGCAAATTAGCAAATCTAAGTCTTCAATGACACATTACAAAGAATTGGCATTTTATGCATAAGGCTACATAATAATGCTTATCAAATGAGAAACAGGTTCCCAGTAACACATGGTCACAGAGGACAGCCTGCAGCACAAGAAGCATCTTATGGTGGGAGTTCATTCAGCAAAGGTGCATATTCCATCAGACCTGCCTAGTACAATCCTTCTGCTGTGACATTCTACCTGCCAAATGTACCTGGCCAATGCTCTACAAACCAGGCCAGCTGGCCAGCCAGCTGAATTTGGAAAGACTGATCATGAATGAGACCTCTAGAAGTTTATGATACACCACCAAGCAAACAAGGAAAGCAAGAAAGGTGCCAGATGAACAAGACTTTGATGATATAACTGTGGCAAACCCTGAAAAAGGCAGTCTGCCCTAGAAATGGTATAACAGCTCTCTGGAGGAGAGTTGTGGCATATTAAGTCTACATGTAGAACCTGACATATTTTGATTGTTCAAGTTAATATCTAAGAAGAGAAAAAAAGTATACTTCACACTCAATTTACACTTTTGTTAGCTAAACATTGAGAAGAAAACACTTATAGACATAACGTCTATTTGGCACCTAAGGTCTACCCCCTTACAGCTGTTTTTGGAGAGAATTAATTCTTCAAACAAATCTGTGGTAATTTAGACCAAACAAAACAGTATCTTAAAGAAAAGTGTGAACCTTTCTCAGCTGTCCTGATGCATATTAACTTTAAAGCCTCATTATAACCACATAAACTTATTTGAGCTTTTCAGCAAAATATTCAACCAATGCAGAGACACAATGTTTCTGTAGAGGTCCAGTTATGTACAGATACTCTGTTCAGACAAGGTAGCAAACTGTTAAAATTTTAGTTGATTGTAATGTGTAGTTTTAAGGGAAGCCTTAGTCATTCTTGTCCAGTGACCAGTTTGTTGTTCAATTCAATTCATTTCATATAGTTAAGAAATTTCATGCATACATTTGTACCAGTCAAAGGTGTTATTTCTAACTTGAAAATGTTTTAAATTATGTACTGACATATTTTTTAAGGAATTGCATAAATAATGTAAGAAATTTATAATTAAATTATGAAAAAACACCCCTATGCTTAGTTGGTCAAACTTAACCAACGTATCTAAACTAGTCACTATTTCTTTTCTCTTCCATAATTCCGGTTTCTGTGCACTGCAGTTGACAAATCTGCCTGCACTTTAAGTATTGGCAGATTAGTGACATTTCTATCTAACAAGACTTTGCATCTTACACAAAATTGTTTTGGAATAACCACTTCTGATCAACTGTATGTAAACACCTAAGCAAGTTGCAGATCTAAACTAAACTGATTTCTAACAAGAGTACTCTGAAAGTGGCCTACAGGCTAAACTGATAAAAAATTCATACTAGCTTTTTCCTGCTAGACCTGAATCCACTGAATCAAATTATTTTTCTTTCAACCAATTCTATAAGAGAGGGGTTTTTTTGCCACCATTGTTTTCCTCTAAATCTTCTCTCTCTAATCTTTAGCACTGTGCAGCTGGCTGGTTGGTTAGGCCCAGGTAAGGAGGGGATTCTGGGTGTGGTAAAAATAAAAGAGGTGTGAGAGGTAAATAAGGCAAGAAAGGTGTAGTATTCAAGTCACAGGATAATGACTGTGTTACTTACATAAATTGCTATTGATGGCTTCTTAGTAGAAGAGAATGTAAAATTAAATGGAATAACACTAGGGATACAAAATGAATGAAAAGAAGCAAACTAGACTATACCTGCTGCATATAACAGCTACTGAAGAGAAAGAAAATCTTTGCTACTATATTATATCTCGAGTTGTGGTCTTTGAGGTCTTCAGGACATGTTTTAGAATTAACTGAATGTTAGAAGCAGAAAAATCGAAGTACTAAGTGTGGTGAGAGAGTTGTTTAGAAAGAAGAAAACAAAAAGCAAAGAAACCAGTATATAACTTAGTGCATAGTTAAACCTTAAGGGTATTTCTTGTGTCTATCTTGCCTCACAGAAGACTGCTAGATGCAGTATTGGAGACTTCAGTACTTTAAAAAGGGAAAAGCTTCTTTGTCCAGAACTTCTAAATGTTAAGAATAGAACAGTGATAAGTCTTTTGCTAAAGATAAATTACGGTGATAAACAGGAATCCCTACCAGTGTGAGAAAGATAAGTAACTTGAAAACATAGACATTGAAAGCGATTGTGCTCACTGCATAACAGTGCAGCTATCTTGTACAGTGTATTGATTATCTCTTGTCTATAAGCAAAAATCCAACTAACAAAACTGTTGTGGAAGCACAGGTAAGGTAAATCAGTGACAATGAATGTTCTCACCCACATCCTGGTGAGGTGCCAGAAACTTGCAATACAGCTTCAGAAAAAAAAATTAATTATTTATTTTATAATTAATTATAATTTTTTCAATGGGTGGTAGCTTTCTGTAACAACAAAAAACTTTGTCCATCTGTCCTTAAAATGTTGTGCATCACATGTATTTCTCTCTTGATGCAGACTGAAAGCTGTGCATACCAGCAGTCAGTGTTACTTACAGTATAAAATGCTGCAAAGATAGGAATGTCATCCATACTTCACTATGACATTTGGGAAAGAAGGAATTGGTTAAATATGCAATATGAAGAAGTTCTGAAGTGAAAGAAAAGTACTTCTCTCACATGATGTGGAGAAAGATCTCCAGACACTGTTTTGGCAATTTTTAACCACTCTCAGTAACAACAGCTGCTACTATCACACTGCACAGGGATCACTTCATTTGCAGCTGCGTGGTGACCTAGTTCAGACAGTTTAGTGACCAGAAAACAATTGTTTTTGAGAAGGGCTAGTTTTTGGCTCTCATAGCAGATGAGGTTGGAATCACAGCAGTTCTAACTCCAGTTGTTTAAACCACTGTGAAAACATAACTTCAAAAGGGATTTCCAAGGCCGAGAGGTGAGAAACTCTACTAAACAAATCTAGGTAAAGAAAACTGAAAAAGCCAAGGAGATTATTAAGTAAAATACAACTAAACATGTAGATGTGCTAGTTTTGGCTAGGATAAAATTAGTTTTCTTCACAATAGCTGGAATGGGGCTACGTTTTGGATTTGTGCTGGAAACAGTGTTGGTAACACAAGTATGTTTTAGTTACTGTTGATCAGGGCTTATGCAGTCAGTGCTTTTTGCTCATCCCACCCAACCAGTGAGGAGGCTGGAGGTGCACAAGGAGGTGGAAGGGGACACATCCAGGATAGCTGACCCCAAATGACCACAGGGATGTTTCAGACCATATGGCATCATGCTCAGTATGTAAAAGAGGGGAAAAGAAGGATGGTGGGATATGTGACAGGGCTCTGCTCCCCTGGAGATGGCTGAAGCTGCCTGTGGGAAGGGGTTAGGTAATTTTTTTTTAAATTCACCTTAATTTAAAACAGTTGCTTTCATTTTCACACTCTTCAATTCAAACTTCAGTCTATTGCTCTTTGCAGCACTCTTATCTATCACAAAACATTCTCCTTTAAAATGACTTGGGCAAACTGCAGAGCTTCAGTAAGGAACATAGTGTAATTATACCCTTATTGTAAACTTTCAAGCTATTTCCTTATCTGAGCAATTCCTAAATGCATTTTTCTTAACTCTAGGGGGCAAATTTTTTCTCTGCCATCCATCACTGAGATTTTGTGGTAATCTCCTATACTGTGCTTGAGAGCTGAGCTAGTGTATATGCCTCATCTGGCCTCTGCATCTCCTCAGACAGGAAATTGTTGAGTGTGACAGCCAACCCCACACCATGCTTGGTGCACTGAAGACTCCTTGGTGGGCTCCAGGAAACCAAACCAACTCAGCTGCAGGGTGGTGTGTACATCAGCTGTCCACACATCACTGAGCACCAAGGCAGCCAGCATTGCTCACCCTGGAAGAGTAACCATGAGTTAAGATATGGCACCAAGAGGTTTCCAGCTGACTGACTGTGGCTCACATGTGGGTCCTGGCCAACACAACTCTTCAAGCTTGAATTCATTTGACAGCTGCTGTGACCACCTGCGTCCCATATACCCACGCGGTGAGTAGCTTCCTTCAAGATCTCCTTCACTGATGAAGAAACCATGTTTTCCTGCTTATCTAACCTCTTTCACCCTTGCAGGGGGTTCCAAGGTCTGGTGCCAGACGTCAGTCACTAATGTCCCCACAATCCTGCTGCACAGTGATGGAGCCTTACAGTGCAGGTGTGCTTTCACCGGGAAGAAGGCAGGTAAGATGCTTCCACTTTCCAGCGCCGTGTTGTATAATTTACAGCACAGTCTCACTCAGCTACTACTTTCCTTTGGCACTCTGGGAACATTTGGACACACAACTTAAATTACTTTTTTGCTTGTGTGTTGTTTTTTTGGGGTTGGGTTTTTTCAATAACGACCGTGCGTCTCGTTAAACCATGCTGATCACTGGCAAGGACCGGGCATAGGAACAGGCACACATGTTTGGATTCAAGGAGGAAGGCCAGCCCTCTGCCAGGGGACAGTCCAGCACTGCTCGTAACCGCGTGGAGTGAGAACCGCGGTTGCATTTATCGCCGGGCCGCGATTTTACACCGAAAACCGCGCAGCGCAGTACCGAGCGGCCCGCGCAAGGCTGCGGCCGCGCCGCTCGGCTCATGGCGCCCCTCGGGAAGCGCCCTGAGCCTGCACACCGGGATGGGAGCCCCTTCCCAGCGCTAGGCAGAAGGGAGGTAAGGGCGGATGGCGGGCGGAAGCTGCGGCCGAGCCCCCCAGCTCCGCGGGCGACGGCACCACTTCGGCCGCGCCATGCGAGGCCCGGCGGCAGCGCTACTCGTCGCCCCCGCCCGAGGCTCCTCCTCCCGCTGCTGGTCGGTCCCAGGGCGCAGGGCTGACATCACGCCCGGGGTTTCCATCCGACCGCGGGAGGGGGAGGCTGAGCGGAGTGGCGGCGTGATGGCGGCGGTCGGCAGGACTTAGGAGTCGGCAGCGGAGCGGAGCGGCGCCCACCCCCGTTCTCCCCGCGCCCCTCCCAGCGTCGTCCGGACCCCATTGTTCGAGCGGCAGAGCGAGCGAGCCCGCGGCGCGGGCAGCGCGGNCGGGGAAGGCTGGGCCGACCGGGCTCCGCGCACCGCAGGTAGGCAGGCAGAGGCCGCCATGGCTCTCTTCGCCGGCCGGGAGCTGTGCGGCTGCCGGAGATGAAAGCCGGAGGCGGGGCGGGCGGTGCAGAGGAAGTGCGGCCCCGCTGCTGGTCGCGAGCGGGTGGATAACCGGCGCCGGGCTGGCTACTCGAGCCCGCTCCCTGTTCTCCGCCGAGGGAGGGAGGGGTTCTCCGGGGCCGAGGTGGGCAGTGGGGTCGAGCTGCTCCCGCGCGCTCCTGCGGGGGGAGCCAGTGCGAGCCACCCGGGCGGCCGGAGAGCGGCCGCGGCTCCGCTCCGGGCCGTGGGGGGCGCCGGGGGAAGAGATCGTGGGAGGGCGGCGGCGGTGACCGTGGAAGTGCTTCCAGGGAGCGGCGCCCGTGCAGGCCGCGCCGATAGCGGAGCGGGCGGGCGGCCCTGCTCCGCTCGCTGTGGGCGGGCAGCGAGAGAGCGGCGCGGGCGGCAGGGGATGAGAATCGGGACTGGGTCGGCCCGGAGCAGACAGCGGGTGGCAGGGAGAAAGTTTTGCCGCCGCCCGTGGTGTTTGCCGGGTGCCAAGGGCGCGGCGGTTCGTGCTGGCGCGGGATCGCCCGGCGCACCCCCTACTCCCCCGCGGGGTCCCCCGGCCGCGCTTCGCGGCCCCACTGCGACTGCGGGGCTCCTTCCGATCGCGCTCCTCTCCCTTATCGCTATTGTTCGCGGGCCGGAGCGGCCCGGCGATGTGAGCGCAGGGCAGTGCCCGCACCAGAGCGAGGGTTCCCTCACCACGGCCCCGATGGGCTCGGGGTTGGGCTGTGGCTTGTTCGAGGGGAGCACCCTGGGGCAGGCAAGACTCTAATCGCCTTCACACCGCTGAGTCTGTGAGGACACAAGTCTTGGTCTGATTATCACTGAGTTTATACTTGCGGGCCATTTACCGTGAGACTAAACTTTCTCTGGCTGCATCGAGTACTGGCTGCCTAGTGATCTGGCCTAGGATACTCATGTATATCATTCCATCTGTGGGATCTTGCTGGTTTGATTTAGTGGGAGCTCGTGTTAAACGGTACAGTCTTCTATCTTCCTGCTCCTACCCACAGCTGTACGTGGTTAGCATTACGTTTGTTCCTGGAAATGCTTCCACTATGTTTTGTGCATGAAATACATTTTACTAAGCAGATCTTAGCAGAACATTAATATTTGCCTACCTCTTCAAGTAGGCGTTTTTTCTTTAAAATTTAGATATGTTTTGTCCTGAATTCAATACTGTATCAAAAGTTAAGACACAACATATAGTAGTGCAGATAGCAGTAAGCTGTTCTCACCTTCCAGTACTAAAGAAAATGTAATTTCCATAACTTTTCCTATTCTACATCTAGTGATTCAGCAGAAATAGCCATCTTTATAGTAGCATCCATGAAAAGTTGCATAAAGAAGCATGATGGCGTAAAGAAGTGTCTGCTGGAACCCCACTGCAGTCAAACAAAAAGCAAGACAGGTCTTCCCTGCATTTTGTGCATTTTATTTAGATATGCCAGCTTTTTTAGATGTAACTAATATGAAGACATGCTGTTCTCTGGACATTATTTTTTGTTGTTTTCACAGACAGCAGGATTTTTTTTTCCTCAGAAAAGGAAATGGTGATAAAATGATCAGCCATGAACAGGCAGCACACAAAAAAAAAGCTATTTTGGAGTTACAGACATGACGTCAAACGTGCCCCCTTTCACTGTTAGTGGAAAAAACCCCAGTATTTTTGGTGTGCCTTTAATTGCAAACATACTTTAAAATTGTGTTAATGTTTTCCTTTATGTTTTAGGTATTTTGGGAGAAATCTTGAATACCTGCTGAGAACACTAAAGCAAATACATACAGTGTCTGGAAAACATACACAGTACCAAGAAGTGGATTCCTGATATCCACCTTGTAACCTGCGTGGACTTTTATTTATTTTTTAAACTTCTTAATATTTACAATGAATGGGCACAGTGATGAAGAAAGTGTAAGAAATAGTAGTGGAGAGTCAAGGTAAGCAGTTGCTTATTTCAGTTATTCCTGGTTGTGTGTTTTCTTATATTTTGTTTACCAAAACTAATTCATATTTTAACTGAGTGCTGAAGTGTTGTGGTTAGCAGGCAGATCATAGGTAGGAAAACTGGCTTTGTTTTCTTGCAGGTGCTTAATCTGCTTGTTACGTTTGCATCATTTCAGCTAAAAATGGGGGTAATCATATATATATGTCTTACATAATAAAGCTGAAGTAGTATTAAAGCCATGTTGGCATCCAGCAGAATAGTATCACTCTTAAGGGAAAAAAGTCCCTGAGGTATCAAAAATATTGAATTAAAATGTTAAAATAAAGCTATCCTCTATAAAGTGCAAGACCCACATGCATACTATATGTTGTATAAAACCCGAATTAGGGTGTCTTCAAAGGGGCAGTGGTTCACTTCAGTTTTTGATATGAAATACTTTTATGATTCTGTCATTCTTTAAAGCTGTCATACTAGTATAGCTGAAAGTGTTAACTTTGTATTTGTTTTCAGAAGTGAAAGAACTGTTTTCCAGCTGTGTTCTTAACTAAAAAGAAACCTAAAATCAGTCCTCTAATGTCAAATTACAGTCTCTATCAGATGCAGAATGTTCACATGTTTGGAAGAGCCTGATTAGAATGTCCTTGCATCCATGCAGGGTGACAGCCAGTTAGTAGGGGTGGAATTAAGTTCACTTACTGGAACAGTTCCAAGTTCAAAAAGCCCCTCCAGTGCTACTAAGTTTAGATTTCCCAAACTGGAAACAGGATAAACCTGAAGGTTTAAAAATCAACTTGCCAATAAAAGGTGGGCATTAGACTTCTCCTCTAAAAAGTGGTTTGTGACTGTGCTGTTTTTCGGCTCCTCTTTCTGTCAGATCACCACCTGTTGAACTGGTTAGCTAATTCTGTCAGTCAGAGGGTCATAAAAAAAGTATGTTCTGCAGGCTGTGAGAACTTCCAGTTGGGTAGAGAGAGATCTAAATTATTGCCTAAAGAGAAGAAATGCAAGAAGAAACATAACTGCCTGCTGATCAGTCAGCATGTGCTGGCCATCAAACTTCTACAGTGTGTGATAGACTGGGAAGACAGGGAAGGGAGAATTGTTTAGGTGACACTGGGGGCAAATCACAAGTAAACTTATGAACAGTGAAACTAAAGAGACTTTTGTAATTTTTGTGTATTATTCTGTCAAGCTTCCTGTTAATACACAGGAGTGTCCTAGAAAGACAGTAGATTTTCAATGTTGTGAATAATTCGTAAGCTCTACCACATAGTAATTTTTGAAGATTTCTGCTTCGTATAAAGTTGATACTGTTACAGTTAACAAACAAGTCTGAAGTTTCCTCTGGGGCAAAATATTCCTTGTTACTTAAAAAAAAAGCCAAACCAAAACCTTCCAACAAATATGAACCTACCTGGGACAAGTTTGTATGTGAATTTTCATACTGCTTGAAAGAAGCCACCTTGCTAAAGGTCTATGGAGAAACTATTTTGTTTTGAGCTGTGATTGGCCATAAGTATCTGTATATCAAAGTTACTTAAAAGCTGTAGCGGTTCATAAGACTAAAACAATTAAATGTCGTAAGTTTTTCATGAATTTAATGAAAAACAAGTATCAGAAGGATGCACAGTACTCAAAACTTCATATTTGCCTTCAAAGTGAGACTTTGTTCTTCATCTTATATGCCCCATTGAGTACATCTTAAAGCTTCAAAAAATTTAAAATCGAAACAACTGTTTTTCCTAGGCTTGTGTCACTTGATAACCCCATAGCCTAATTCACAGGCAGGCCTTGGAAACCTTATTTTCATGTTCATTATCAGAAAGCTGTTCTTGTAAGTGAAGCAAGAAAACTTGCCATTTTAAGTGATGGAACCCTTTTCTGTCTAGTCTAGTTCCATTATTAAAATAATACAGAATATGTTTATTTTACTTATCCTTGGGTTATAGTTATGTGTTTTTTTCTTTAATTCGTAGGTTTCCAGTACTCTATGGTGATACTCGCTCTGACATGAGGTACCTTAGCAAGCTGCAGCTGTAGACAGATAGTTAACTGTAACTTCGGAAGTGTTGCTGTAATTATCCTTCAAATCTGGAAATGTGAACTATAGAGAATGGAAGTAGGGATCAGCGACAGAATATGTTTGAGCTTATATGATCCCATTCCATTCAGAATGCTAGGGATGGAAATGAAATAAGTGAAGAAAGCAATTGAGAGCTGCTGCTGGGAATAAATTGCAAAGAAGATAAAATTCAAGAATTATAGAAAAAAAGAAAATACAGAGGTGGATACAGTGATAATCTAAGTAGCAGCATTGGTGTTAACTAGGAGAAGTTTTTGAAAATTCATGTCAGTTTGCAAATTTGATACTTTACAAGCACAGTAAAGCCTGTTCACTTGCCTTGGGTGTCTGGTATCAACTTCCGTTGCTGTCATTCTGGAGTGATAATAATTATAGCCTGACATAGGGGAGCTACCATCATTACTTCAGAAAGTTAAGTGGTGGATCATGGCTGGATTTACAAAAATACACCATCACATGGTGTTTTATGAAAACACCATGACTTGAAAAAGTTACGGAAAGCTTGTAGTATTCTCAGCAACAGGAGGGCTGGAGAAGGGACTGGTCACAGAGTTTTGACTTGATGCACTGTGGTAAGGAATTGTAGCCGTCCTTTATTCACTGTGCCTAGCTGTGAAGGTGATTTTTTTTTTCTGAAGTGAAAAGAGTGAACTGTTTGCCACACTGCTTCATACCTTTGCGGTGTTGCATCTATTCATCTGTCTGCTAGATCACTAGAAAACTTTCCCTGGTTGCAGGTGTTGGTCCTGAAGTTCTGTTTTGCTACAGGTGGAAAAGTGCATGGCCACACCGTTTGCACTTCCTTTGCCTATTTCAGCAACCTCTGAAGCTCTAAATCAGTACTAGAACTGAGCACGATGGAAATTCTTGTAAACATTGTTAACTAGTCTTGTTGCCTGGTGTTCTGATTTCTGTTCAGTAATCACAGTGGAGTCTACTTTCCAGCTTCTTGTTTACTTGAAATAACTATTCCGTTGTGTTTTTAAGTAGCTCAAGGTAAAATATCACAGATACTGTTCATCTGGATAGCAAGTGAGTGTAGGCACAAAGACTTTTTAGCAGTACACTGAGAAGCTTACATAAGTGGAGTATCTTTGTATAGTATTCTTGACAGCATTCAGAACAATTCAGCATACAAACTTCAATGTGAATACATACATTCAAGTTACATAGTAATAAGAAAGCTTAATCAGCAGGGAAGGGCAGTTACACCTGAACTGCAAGACAAGTGCCAGGTAGAACAGGGACTGCAGCAATGAAATGTTGGTACTATTTGAATACCAATCTGATTTCCCATCTCTTTGCTCTTCTGTGTTTCTGCAGAACAAGGTATAGAGGGCTTGAGCAAACCTTCCTTTCCTAGGTAAAAAGGCATGTACTCAGTGTAGCGTGAGTGGAAGGTAGCTGGCCATTTTTGTAGTAAGCAGCTGCTTACACCAAAGACTTTTACAAGTCTATACACACTTGAACGTTGATGTTAAGATAGTAACTTCAGTGGGTTTAATTTGCTTTGTGGATTGCGTAGTCTGTGGATCACATAATTAAGTAAAGAGTAAAGACTTGGTCAACAGGCTTCAATTTACTGTATAAATGCATATCTTCCATAGAAAGTAAAAAAGATTCTTTGAAAGCCATGGCTTCAGCTTCTTGCTTTCCTGAAATCTAAGTGGGAGTTAAAACAGAAATTGACCAAGCATATTTGCAGAATTACTCGCATGCACTGGCTTATTTTTAGTACGAGTTTAATAGATAATATTAGTAAAAATGTACGTATACAGCAGGAGAGAGCATATACATAAAACTATATATAGTTAGATACATGCTTCATGCACAGGAATTCTTAGATCAACAAAAGCACCTGAATGGTAAAGAAAACGTACTGTAGAACGTACTGTAAACAGCTAGTGGATAAAGCAAGTTCTTTGCAGTATTTTTCTCTTTAATTAACAAACTGTTATTTTATCAAGAATAATCTCTTACAGAATTAAGCATATCAAGCATGATAAGGTGTCCAAATCCAAGTTAAAAGCATCTTTTCACTTCATTTTGGAAGAGTTCAGATAGAACATGTATCCAAGCCCAAGTATTTTGTCCTAGAAACCTTTCCAACTAAAAGAAAAAATTATAATAATTCATGGTCCTGGCTCTCATTCTGCATGTGATCTTAAGTTTGGTTTTGGAACTCCTGCTGAGTTTATCCCCAGTTTTTGTCTAACCCAATTGGATGCCGTATACGTGTACCACATATTTTAGATTAAATTCCACTATTCTGAGAGTTTCAAGATTTTAGCTGATTGCAAGTGTTTCATGTTCCTCAAGACAGACTGAAGTTTTGTGGTACCGGCAGTGTGTACATCAGGCATCAGGCCTATCCAGATGTGGCCCTTCAACTGGCTTTTTTTTTTTTTTTTTAATTAAATTCTATTAAATCTTTTTTTTTTGG
>VZRS01004835.1:39317-149277 GCA_013398055.1 Ifrita kowaldi
TTTTTTTTTTTTTTTTAATTAAATTCCATTTAATACTTTTTTGCTGGTGGTCTCTAAGGAGCTTCTGGTAAAGATGTCATTGTGTCGCTGCTGGATCCAGCTGTGTGTTGAAGGTTGCTCACATTACCCAAGAAAGTAGTAGACCCCTGGGTAATCACTGATACCTCCTGCTTGTGAAGGGTTCCTGGAACTTCTTTGTGCTCTTAAGATGTGTAACTTGCATCTTGCAAATAAAGATTTGCAATGTGGTTCATAGGGTCATGAAAGTTGGTAGGTAATCAGTTTAATTTTTATAACATTGCTGTGTTTACAGTAGTACCAGCAGATGATAAGTCTGCAGGACAGGAAACACGATGTGTTAGCCCATACCAGGAAAACTCAATTGAGTTCATACTCTGTAATAGCTGAGGACAGGAAATAACATTTGGCAGATTGAACATTATACTCTTTGTGCCCTCTGTTCTTTACTGGCAGTGATGAGTAAGACAAATCTGCCTTATGCATTGTAATTACGTTCAATATTTAAGATTTCTTGAAGAAGTAACACTGAAAAAGCTTACTACTTACATAGCATTTGCCTGAGAAGTTTACTTGCTATTTTATGAGTTTGGCATTTAGTATCTGTTGCTTCTGCACGTTTTGAATGGCCTCTTCATATTCCAATGCTTGCCTTCCTTCAGCTTGTTTAAAAAAATACCAACAACCAAGAAGAAAGGAGACAGTCCACTGTCATCTCAGATGCATTTCAAAGACCCTGCACATAGTAATCTTCTTCTTTTTTAGCATGTTGAACTTTAGTTTGCTTAAATTGTTACTCTCTGTCTTGCTAGTCTTGATCGGTAAGGTTATTTCATCTAATGAACGCACTTGAAATCAGTGATGTTAAAATAGCTGTTCTTGGATCTGTTGTTATCCTAGACAGGAGTCTAAATTTTCTGTCAGTTCTTTCGCAATATGACTTGTTTAACTTTTCATTTTAGGATTTGTATTCCTAGTGCCTAGTTCCTGGTTGTATGGTCCTCTCAGGGGCACCTTGTTTTAAAGGATAAGCTGGTGAAGCTAAACTTAAGACTGTTGGAGTAATGGCTCTGTAGCAGGATACCTGCTTGAAGCTTGTCATTTCCCCAAAGCATTCCCCAGTTTCATTGATAAGTATTTATTTGGGGGATTTAAAAAAAACCCAAACATTTGTTTTAACCTGTTACCTGCTTTGGTACCTTCTCTAACCTATTTTGCTTTTCTTTCGAAGATATCTTTGCAAATAAATACAGCATTCAGGCATAGATTTGTTGTGAACATGTAGGGAGTACCCAGAGACAGTGTTTATTAAAAAAACTAGACAAATTCCTTCAGTGTGTCTAAATTCCTTACCAAATCAGATTTGACATGTGCTGCTGTACAGATGCAACTATCAAGGGCTAGAGGTAAGAGGATTCTTAAGTGCATATCCTGGAAAGTGCTCTTTCTAGACTTTACACCTCAGTTTGTTAACATACATGAAACTAATTTTTCCTGTAGAACTTCCATCCTGAGACCTGCTGTTCATTTTCAGTATATGCTGTTGGCCTGCTACTGAAAGTTACTGCTGACTGCTAAATTTTTCATCGTTACTGGGGTTTGTTTGCACAGTAAAGAAATAGTCTCACTTCAGCGGTACCAAGGAGATAATCATTAGTGCTTTATCCGTCACGTTTGTTTCTATTTTCCATATCCTTATGAGGGTCCACTGTTCAGCACAGTCTTTTATACTACTGTCTTAGTTTAGTTTGGAGAGGGGAGGTTGAGTTTTTGAATGTTTGTTTTTCCTATTTCAGTTGAGCAAAGTGAATGCAATGTAAGGTTTCTTATTCAGGAGCACCTTTAAACACATAATGCCATTTTCATATTACTTTTTTAAAAATAAGTAATATGTGTAATTTGCTTGGAGGTGGAGGAAGGAAGAAGGCTTATGTGATACGGAAGAGGGACTTAATAGTAATTTTGTTTTGATTAATGGAATTAAGTGCCTAAAAGCATAAATGGTCTTCAGTGGTTAATCTTAGCAAACATTGCATCTACACTTCCTGTTCTAGTCTTGATGGTGTTTATAATTTCTGTAGCCATTTGGCTTCTTGGAATCCCAGTCATCTGGGAAGCAGCTAAGAAAAAAGGGCAAGTTGGACAATAAAGTAGAACTAGTTGGAAGAGGTCATCAGTACAAGACCAGAGCAAGGGGTAGACATAGTGTGACACAGTAAAGTAGGGTGAGTTTGACAAACACAGATTCACAACAAACATTTTTAGTTAACTGAGATTGAAGTCTGTTATGCTGATAGTTTATCTGATTATATTAGGTAAAGTGTCTGTTCTGCCGGCAGAGTTGAATGTAAAAAGTAGGTTGCAGCTCTGCACTGTCCTGTAGAGAGATCATCTTGACTAAGTTCAGAAAGGCTGATGTAGAGACAGAGGAAGGTCTTAATTTGTGCTAACTGACTAAAAATAGTGGAATTTTCTTTTACTTACCAGTTTTAATCAGGCTTTTTTTTGGAAGAAAGAAAAATGTAGATACAGATGGCAAAAGAAAAGGCTGGTTATGTTGTATCTAAGCCATCTGTCGTATTCTGCCTTAAGTATCTCCAGGAGAGTGGGTAATGTATCCACTGTAGAGTTTTGCTGAACTGTTTCCAATAGAAGCAGCTTAAGCAAAGACCGTGGCTTATATAGGAAGAGGAATTGTCAAGAAATAGTGCACTTGGCATCTCCTTTTCTGTAAGAGGAACTCTGAAGAGAGGGAGCCAGAAGCCCTGTTCCTGAGACAGTATTTATGTGATAGCATTAAACAGCAGCAGATAGCTAATTGTGACAATATTCCAATCAGTGTTTGAGGAAATATGTAATGTTCCTTGCATCCTCCCCCAGAGATATGATACCAGAATCTCAGTAATTAGTAATGTCAATTCAGGTGATTACTTCTGTGAAAGTCAGTGGTGCTACTTTGCACTAATGGGCATTACTTGTTGCAAGGAAAGTTGGTCAAATTAGGGACCCTAGTTAAACTGTATCAGCTGACACTTTAAAGCTCATTGGCTAGAAAAGAAATTGCTTATAGACTGTACCTCAAAAATGCAGGTGACATTAAAGAATCCCGTAGGCAAACATGGAAGGGAAAGCAACCAAGAGTGTTATGACTGCCTCACTGCTATTATCTCCCTGTGTTTTTAATACCTTTATTGCAGAACTTAGGTTCTGTTTCTTTAATGCAAGTAAAATCCCTGCCTTTCTATCAGACAGGTTTTTTGTCCTTATTGTAGCAATGATTTTAAAAGTTGAATTTTAGCACAGTATGAAATGCCCTCACTTATCATTTGGTGTGCAGTGGTAGCTTCCATTGAGTATTTACAGAAAATACGTATGTTCTTCTTATTTCACATTTCCTTTCCTTTTCCACTTCAAGGAAGATTAAGCCATTTCTGGAATTCTGCTATTACAAAGTGTTAAAATCAGAGATTACTTGTTAAAATAAGAGTTTACTTGTCTTCATGCTCTGAAAAGTTTTAGACCTCTCTCCAGCTGATGATAATTATTTTTGCCTTGTTATCTCTGGCTGTTGGGGTGTCCCATTTCAGCAGGTGAAGAAAATGTCAGCTGAGCTACTAAAAATCTGAAACTTTTGTATGTATTTTCCTGTGAGCTTCGAAGACTCAAACTATTGCATTTCAAAAACTGGTAAACAGGCTCTAAATTTGCAGTGATGCTGGCAGACACTGCAGTGTGCCAGGAGTTCTCTGTGCTGCTGTTTCCTGTTTTATTAGTCACATTTGCAGTGCCATGTGCCAGGAAAAGGGAGAGAAGGTATTACACCATGTAGTTGGTGTGCTAAAATTGAAAAATACCAGAGACACCTTTTTCATTTGAAATATGTTTAGGGTTTTTTTCCTAGATTCTGTGTTGATTTCCACTGGTTTATGCGTCAGTTTCAGGACAGCTGTCTCAATAAATGCTGCCTGTTCATTTCTCCTTGTTTTTTCCACATCTTCATAGGCACTTAAGAATGTTTATGAGAACAGAGGCTGTTTTGAAAAGCTTTGTCTGTTCTTTCTGTGGATAGTACTGACACCGTGGGGGACAATGGAGAAGGCAGCAGTATCAGTGTCAGAAAAAGTTATTTTTATGTACCCTCACCAACAGGTGAATGTATTGGTGAGGGCTGACTGTGTTTTCAAAGTGTGGCAGTGCATACTGTTCCCAGCATTGTTTGAATTGTGTAAATATTACTGTAACTCAGAGCAAAGGTAGGAGCAGTTAAAGAGAAATTGTACAGTTCTGTGTTTCTTGTTTCTGCGTTACCCCTTTACTATGAGGAGATGACAGATGTAAATGCTCTCCTTGAATGCCTGTGTGTAAATGTATATACCTTTTCTTAAGTAATTCCATGTTTACTCTTAAGTTTAGCATCTAGCATGCTAGCATTTAATCTGAATTACTGCTCATATGGAAGAGGGTCATAGTTAATTCTGCAAAAGGGATTACAGTTTTATGTTCATTTTTAATAACCAAAGCTTGCTTAATATGTCTGGGTTACGGAGAAAGGAGGACATCTCTCCTTTACATTTTTTTTATCCCTTAGTGCAGTGGTCTCTAAAATAGTTGTTTGTGCACTCCTGTCAATATTTAAGCATGCATTTTAATGTATATATAGGTCATTTATGAAGTATATACATATGTCTAGGTTTGAAAAGACAGGTGTCTGTGCAGGAGGGCAGGAGCCTCCCCTGGAATGGAAAAATGCAACCCCCTTCCCTCCGAATTATTATAATTTTGAAATTAAGGGGCTTTCAGGCAAAGATAGGGTTAGGAATAACAGTTCTTTACTAATACATATAACAAGGCAAACCAACAACAGTAGCTCCGGCAGTAGCAGGAGACAGAACCACAGACCCAATACCAGTGTCTCTCAGCCGCAGGCCGTGGGCACTTTCCCCTCTGGTGCAGTTGCGCTCACAGCCGGCAGGCCCGGGGGCCCGGGGAGGGGAAATGGACGAAAGAACTTCACAGACCCTCCGGGTAGCTGATCCCAGTGTCCGGCCGGACCATCGGGAACAGCAAGCTGGAACAGCAGAGGCGAGCGCAGATTCCAGGTGGCAGACAAGATGTATCAGGAGCTGCAGCAGGAATCCCGGGGTTTCTCAGGTAGAAGGAAGAAAACGGCCGAAAAGCAGAAAGGTTCTGACAAACTGCGTCCGAGCCCGGCTAGCACCAACAGCCCTGACTCCACCCAAAACCAGGTGAAAGACCAGTAGTCCCAGCGACCCCCCACCCTCTGTGGCAAGGTCCCTTTGTGTGGCTTAAGCACCGGCAATTTATTGTCCTGGCAACAGTATGGGGAAAATTCTCTAAGAGAGAAAAAAGAACAAAACAGAAGGGAACTCCCCAAAACCCCAACAACATATAATAATACTTGTACTAAAACCTACCTTATAAAACACATAAAATAGAAAACTTAAAAGTATGAGATAAAGATTTAATATATGAAAATGTTAGGTTTTTATTGGTAGAAAAACCCTTTTGTCACTTATTAAAAAATATTAAGAATATTCTTGTTTGTTAAAATCTTAGTTTAACATTTTGTGATACAGTGTTTTGAAGGTATGGTTCTTCATTAAGTTTATTTTGGTACCTTATTTTAATGACCAGCACGTCTGAAGAAGATACCTAACAAAGATACATGGCTTCCGAAGTGCATTGTTCACTGCACTTACTAAGTCATAGTACTAGTTTTTTCAGTCCCATCAGCTAATTATGCAAAGGTTTTTCTTTAATTTTGTCCAGTAAATGCCCATCTACCTTGTCAGTCATTTCTTGCGTATTAATCTTAAAGGATTGCAGTTTTCATGTTTTTAACAAATAGGTTCAAAACCCACTGAAACTTCTTGAATGATTTTTTAAAAGGGTAGAAATTTTTATCTCCCAGCTTTTAATGTGTATAGATACAATTGCTTTTCTAGGTGGCATGCATTGGTTTCGGTAATAAGATCACATAATGATGGAAACCTTTCCAAACATCTGTTTTAAAAATGCTGGCTCTATGGCATGAGTTTCTTTTGAAAAGCATCTGCTTTTTCATTGTTAAAATGTCACTTTCACTTGGAAGGAATACATAGTCTTTATTTTTTCCAAAAATATCTGCTGTGTAGCATACAGTACACTGGTAACAAATTGTTTCCACAGAAAAGGTCAGTATGTTTGAAGCACTCGTCTTCTTTTTCAAACAAACAAACAACACCCTCAGAGCTCACCAAAAACTAATATTCCTGGTCGACAATGCTTCTTAGCCATTCAACCTCTTATGGTATAAATACTTTTTTATGTTCATTTCCTATCTTGTTACAAACTATTGTTAATATTTTACTATTTAATGGACTTGTTTTCATAAAATTAAGAACGTCAGTGACTTCCTGCATTTTTCGGACTCCAGATTCTTTGCTGCAATAGCTTGCCTTTTGTTGATGGAGTGGATGAAGAGTGGATGAATTTAATTTGTACTGCAATCTCTTATCGCCCCTACTAGACTGTGGTTTTTATTCCAGTCAAAGCAACCATACATTCTTAGTTACATTTGCATAGTTTTTTCATAAAACCTTTTTTTTTTTTTTTTTAATCAAGAAGTAGTTTACTGTTGATAAGATAACTTCTCTAATGCTTTTCTTTTAGTGACTTAGGAAAAGTAATTTTTTGTGTATTTCATTATTGAAAGTCCTGAAGTTGGGACATGTTAGAAGCACCTGTACTTTCATCCAACCAACCTCCTGCAGTGGGTGATTTGTTCTAATACTTGTTTCTTCAAATCTTCAGTGATGTTTTCTCTGTGTCTTTCAATACTGTTTGTTGACAAAGAAATGTGCTTCAGCTTGTCACTGCAGTTTTCCGTGCATTATTTTAGCTATTTTTAAGCAGCAAAAACTCAGTTCTGTGACGGCATGTGGGTTTTTTTCCCTTGATCTTAGGTAAGATAACCTCAGAACAGGCTGCTAAACATTTATCATTAAATTAAGGGACATTCTTTAAAGTATAAGATTGACTATTGCATTACTTGAAACATTTCTGGAAAAAATGAAGGTTTATCTTGGTGTTCTAGATGGTTAGTTTTCAGATGCCTTGTTAATTGTGATGGTTTCATGCTACCTTTGGCTAATATCTCAACATACTCAATATACAGATTTAGGGTAGGAGTCATTGTTAACACTCGTAAGTAATATTTTGAATAGTCTTGATAATTGAAATTTTCTTTAATCCAACTTCCTGTCAGATGTCATTGTCATTAAATTGTCATTGTTTGTTACCTTGGAGTGTGGCTTACGAAGAGCTTGTACTGTAGTAGAAGTGTCAGTGCTGCCATTTTCTTATCGTGTGCACTCACAGTACCTTCAGCCCATTGTTTCCTTACAGGACTCTTTTTAAACCGCTTCTCCATTCTGTGAGGGTTAGTTTGATTAAAAATAAGTAATACTATCCATGAATCCACCTAATCAGGCAAACTGCAGTCTGTCTCCCTGCACACAGAAGAAATGGAGTGATTGCACCACAGTCACCCTTCTGGGTTGTGGGGCACATATTTCCCCCAGGGCGCCACGACTGCCTTATGTGATACAGGCCCATCAGACATATGGGCTGAGTGAGCTTACAACTGTCAAACCATGTATTCAATACTTGAATGTTTGCAAAGTTGGATTTGTAGTTTGGGGTTGTTTTTTTTTTTCTTTTCCTTTTTTTTTTTTTAAATTCCTGGGTTGTTACTTTGTTGGGGCTTTGGGTTTGGGGGGGGTTTTTTTTGTTTTGTTTGTTTTAGATAAAAATAAATCTAAATAGCAGTTCCACTATGTTCTTTACATACCCCCACGAACTGTCTTGCACACCTCCAGGTTGTGTGTACTCCTCTTTAAAAACTGCTGCCTTCATATGCCAGTTTTGTCTTGTCAAAGAAGTGTGGTGAGGCTGGGAGAGGGGGAAGCTGTTTCTCTTGCAAAGAACACCTTAGGGCAAATACTGCAGCTAAAAGGCTGGCTCCGTAGAGGATGATAAAGCCTTTAGTTAAACACTGGCGTTCCTCACATCAGTTTGAAGTATGGATTGTCTTTATCACTAGGAAGGCTGCCTTTAGGAGAGTTTCTCAGTTAAGTCCTGAGGAAGCATCACTCTGGGTCTTGCTCATGAGATAATGTGAAGCAATGACTCATTGTTACATTTTGTGTAGGTCAGCACTACATGTTAAACAAAAATAAAAAGTACAGATAATGTCCCAGTGATGTTACGTCTGCAGAGGCAAAGTGGTAGAAATGGTTTGTCTCTGTGTGTTAAATTGATATGATATAGTAAACTGCTAGTATCTGTGCTGAATAGAAGTTGAAATGGAAAGCTGCTGCTAGATTGGATTTTCAGTCAGACTTCATTTTCACTGCCCCATTTTTTCAATATGGACATTGCTTAGGAGACGAGGCTAGAAAATGCCACAGGTACATTTCACTTTTACATTTGTTATGAGGGGAAAGGTAGTTTTTTATTCTTCTCTTTATGTAACTCTTCTCCCTTTGTCCCAAGGTGGATTTTGGTGGATTTCTTACTTTTTAGAAAAAGTTACATAGGTCTGTGTTTTTACTTCATTGCTGCTGCTTTCTTACAGGTATTTTGTAAAAAACTAGTAAAGTGCTCCTTTGTATCCAAAGTGGATCATTAGTTGGGTCTGATGTTGGTCTAAGACTGCTTTGCGTGAGATATGTTTAGAAGCAAAAAAACCCCAGTTGATAATCAGGTCTGTTCTTTCCGTCTGCCTTTTGTAGATACAGAGCTTTAGAGGTAATTAGGAGCTAATTCTTAGGCTGAAAAATTCTATTCAATTTCTGTTTGAATAGATAGCTAGTCCTGTTAGACAATAGGGGGTTTTTTGTTGTTGTGTTGATACAAGAATGTTTTCTTTAAACTTCCGTGTTAAACAAAATATTATCATTGGAAGTGCTAGACAAATACTTAATTTTTTTTAAGTACAGGAAAAGCAAGGGGACAGTATACATCCAGAAGTGTATCATATTTTGATCTTGGCATAAACATGTTCTCTTTTGGATCTTTGACTTAAATGATAAAAAGAAAAATACTGTTTTTTCTCTCTAATCTTGAAAATACTTCATACACTGAAAACTGAGCCCGAAACCTGTAGTTCTTACTAGAGGATATGTTTTTTGCCTTCTGTGCCCCATCACTGTTACTGTTGGTTCAAATCCTTAGAATTTCTTTAGAGGAAAGAAAGTCCTTTGATGTATGGACTGTTTCAGCTCTTGGGGATTTGTAGGAGTTATGTCCTATGCAGTGCTGCTTGTCTATACTGTCTTAAAGATCTGCAATTAGTCTTTATTGCATATGTTTATGCGGAGCTTATTTATAATTCCACTTACTACCTCCTTTGCAAACAAGAGCTTTAGGTTTCTGATTCACAGTGTTGTCTTTGTAGAGTTTGTTTCAGGTTGAAACAGTGTATGAAAGTACATGATAAAAGAAACATTGCTTTGGTAGCCCTCAGAGCCTGTCTGTTACTTGTCCTGTAGCAAGTCAATGGGGAAGATTTTTGCTGTTTAGTAGAAATGAAGACCTAGTCTTACCTGATTTTTTAATATGCGCTGTAGTTCCATGAAGACATCTGGGAGTATGTAGTGTACAGGCAGAACTCGTAGCTCACACAAGTTTCACACAACTGCATTAATTTGGATGATTATAGTTGGAGTAAGCTCTTCCCGACATAGACTAGCCTTGTGTGTTTGAACTCCTGTAGTGCTTTATGAGAGTTAATTTCAAACTTTTTACGCATGTATGTATACTAACATAGATCACTAAGATTTGATAAATGTTTCAGCAAGTCCTTGCTGTTTCCCTAGTTGTAACATTGCTTGCTGCTACTCAGTTTGTCTTTTCCCCTTTCCTTTTTCTGATCCAACACTGTGGGATAAGATAGCTTGGTAAGATATTATTGATGCTGTAATCTTTACATTTCCTATGACTATTTTTTTCTGTTCTGTGCACCGTATGTTAGTCTGGTAGGGATCCTACATTGTCCTTCATGGACGGTGTCATTAGGGCAGTTCTAAATCAGTTGTGGTGAACTTTATTATTTGCTTTTTCTTCTTGTAATTTCATTAATTTCTCTCCCCATCCCTTTTACTTCTGTGTGTAGGTTTGTTTTGTAGTCTTGCATTTATTTGTATTGTGGTTGAATTAACAGTTTTACTCTTTGTCAGGTGTTGCTGTGAGTTGTGATGCAGTTGGGTCTTACTGGGCTGCTCTTCTCCAAACCAGGCCAATTTATTTTGAGAAACCGGGGTTACAGAATAGCTCTTACTTTGCTGGTCCTTCTCATTAGCCTAATGGGAATTCATTACCAGAGTCAGAGCTTTGATGGGAGCTAGCTGTCAAGATAAGGAAGCCTGCGTGTTTTGTTTGAATACTGTATGATCCACATCAATAGCCACATGTTGACATGTTGGTATTGTTTAACAGAGACCTTAGATGATAGTTAGCTGATCTCTTCGTAAATAATAAGATTTGGCATTGGCTGGTTTTTTTGCATCAAACTCTACAACAAATAGCATTATCCACTAGACTTACATTTTCCATATTTCAGTCCCTTTGGTCTTGAACTTACACTCAATTCCTGTGAAGAACATCAAACAACATAAAATTTCCCATCAATTGTTTATCCCTGGAGATGTTGAAGAGGCATTTGGATCTGGCGCTGGATGCTGTGGTTTAGGCGTTACAGTGATAGTGCTGAGTTCATGGTTAGACTGGATGATCTTGAAGGTCTCTTCCAACTTTGATAATTCCATGATTCTATCTAATTAGTGTAATTCTTGCTTAATTATCTAAGTAAACTAAATTTTTTTTATCTTTTCTGTTATCTCTCCACCATTCTTTTCTGTAGCTGGTTTAGATGTTTATCCTTATGCTAGCAAGTTGACCAAGATGTCTTATACCAGTGTTAGTTTCCCCATGCTACCTTAGAAAACAGGCACTTTACTTTGGTTGCCTCTGTCTCTGGATGCAATTGAACCTATGGTTAGCACTGTATTAGTGTGTGTGAACTATTTTACTGCTGTATGGAAAGCTAACTTAATTACCATCCATATGGCTTAGTGTTTTGCATTAATTTTTGATTTGGTAATCCACGTTATTATTGTCCTCTTTGAGCAAGCTGTGTCCTACATGAAGGTACTGGCTTCCTTTCCCCTCCTTCACGGTTCTGTAGGATTTACACATTTTTGTTAACTTTTTATGACTGGAACTTTGGCTGGTATTTACTTGTGTCTCTCCATGCTGAGTTCTCTTCTATGTGTCTTCATTTATAGTTAGTGCTGCTGTCTGTAGTCCCCCTGACATGTACTTACTGCACTTTGCTTTGCTGAGAAATATGGTGGTTTTATAAAGGTGTGATTTACCCAGTATTAAAGGTAAGGCAGTGTTTGTGTACAAAAACTCTATTACAATGAAAATCTCTTCAGAAGACAATCATGGAGTGCCATTAATTTCTGCTGTCATTTAACCTCTGGTCATATCTTGTAGTGTCATATTCTGTAGCCTGCTTTATGGGCAAGTGGGGTTAATGTTATAGTACCATGCCTGAAGTAAGACTTTGATGAAAGAAAGTGGAAATTTCAGAGCAGCCTTGTAGTTTCCCAGCTTTCCTCTCAGCAAGTGCAAGGAACACAGCAGCAGTAATAGGTTGACCTAAATTGACAGACAACCTGTTAAACCAATTACGTTTCTCTCAATGTCACGTATTTAAACTGTGTGGAAAGGCGGGATTTTGGGGAGTTTTTTCCATTCCAGCTCGGTGCTGAGACGGGACGGAGGGGTGGCCTCAGAGCCCAGGGCCCCGCCGGGCCAGGCCGGGCGCCCTTCTGTCCCTCCTGCCCCCGCCTACTCCCAGCGCCGCAGCACGGATCCTGGATCGCTGGGAGGGGGAACTTTAAGGGGGAACTTAAAGGCCATCCGACGTGGCTTCCTGGGACCAGTGGATCGTTCTCTATTCCACATGGTGCCAGCAGGAGCTGGCGGAGCCTGCAACCAGCACACTTCACGCCGAGCTAAGGAGAACACCGTGAAGCCAGCAGCACAAGGGGAAAAAGAGAAGTTTCTCCACCCTGGAGCCTGACTGGTAACATGGCGACTTCAGAAGCTGAGAGAGAAAGAAAAAGTGAGTCACGTGGGACAAAGCTAAAAATGGCTTCAGAAAAGAAGAGAGGGCAGTGCTGCGCTTCTCGCGCCTAGCTTGAAAAACCTCCCTGCATGCCATGGTAAAGAACTGTAAGATCACAAACTGTCTCTTTAATCCATTCAAATTACATGGGGGGATGGACAATTCACGTATGGCTCATGAAGGTTGTGAAAGTGCCCATGCCAAGCTATTCAAAAGCAGAGAGAGAAAAAAGCTTTTAAAAGGCTAGTGGCAAAAAAACCTTTGTGTTCAAGCTGAAATAATTCATCCTTAAAAAAACTAGTAACCCCATGTAATGGTCCATGTCTTGCAGTATAACAATCTGTGAGTTTTCATGGAAGAGATGTGTTACACCACAGCAGTTTGTTTTTTTCCTTTTCCTTCTTCTAAGTCTGTTAATAAACTTCTTTATATTCTGTAAGTTTTGTGCCTGCTTTGTTTTCTCCTAATTTTTGTCTCACGCAAAAGAAATTACTAAGTGAAACCACTAGACTGAATTGGTGTTTCCGCCCGGGAATAAAAGTCAACCCGCGACAAACATGTTTCTCCACATCTTGCCCTTCAGAGCAAGGAAGCTTCACCATGGTCGCTTTGCCCCTCTTTATTTCAGGATTGCTAGTTGCAGATGGCTGATGGAGGTACCCTCTGCAGGGATCTGTTTGTGAATAGCTTCGTTTCTTCTTCACTGGCACAGTTTTGTTAGTGGCAGCAAAAGCAGAGGAGTGATTTTGCTTTGTTTTGCAGTTTGAAAATATTGTCAGTTAAGTATATTCTGGGGCAGATGATCAATCTTCCCTCTTTGCCACCTCACCTCCAGCTGTCAGCCAGATGAACTGTGCTGGCAGAGATCAGCCAGGCTTTGATACAATTTTGGCTTTAACATTTGCAATTCTGGCTTCATGTTTACTCTGTTTTTTAGATGTTTCAGTCAATGTGTACATGATTTTGTGCGCATGATTTGTGTATATGAAATTATTTTGCTATGCGGTGTTTCTTTCTCATTATACCTTTTAAATATGGTATTAATCTAATGAGAATTCTACTGAAGTTTCAAGCTCATCTACTTTGTGAAGTTGTTCTAGAAAAACAAATGCTGTAAAGTTTTTGAATGGTCATAAAATAAGTATTTATCTTTAATTAATGTGTGTTCTAATTATGTTAAATCTGGTGTAAAATGAATATACAGATGAAATAATTTCACAGCTCAAGTGTATGCCAAGGGAAGTGCTTTGGCACAAGTCATACCGCCTCTGACAAATTCAGAGTTGTCTACGTGGGAAAATTTTGTGCTGTTCTTTTAACAGAATAGCACAGTCCGTGTAGCTTTTTGGTTTGTTTTTTAGGGAGTACCACTGATGTATGAAGATTGAAAACAATATTGGATAGGTCTTTGTGAAGTAGGCTAAACCGTTAGTTAATACGGCATTTGATGGAGCTAAGCAGGAATTTTGAAGGGGGTGAAGCTCAACAGTTTGTGTGGGTACAAAGCATTTCTACCACCTTTATTTCCCCTGCGTGACTGTGCCGTATTAATTTGAATCGTTGCTTTATCTTTATTTTGGCTTCACATAGAGTATCTAATTACGCTTTGAATTCTTATTCCCTGTTTATTTTTAGCTTTATTCAACTCAACTTATTTAGTCAGCTGGCTCCATTTGTGTGTTACCCATTTGTCTGGTCTCACTTAACAGTTGAGTTATAGGTGAAGTTAAAGTGACATTTTTTTTTAATCCTGTTGCCTTGGCAGTTGTGTAATATGCTACTTACTTGTCATTGCAGCCGATCAGATGACGATTCTGGGTCAGCATCAGCTTCTGGGTCTGGTTCAACCTCTGGAAGCAGTAGTGATGGAAGCAGCAGCCAGTCAGGCAGCAGTGACTCTGACTCTGGTTCAGAGTCAGGCACTCAGTCAGAATCAGAGTCTGACACATCTAGAGAGAAGAAACAAATTCTGTCTAAACCACCAAAAGTTGATGGATCTGAGGTAAACAAGATACATAAACGAACCCTTTGGTGGGAGGTGGCAGGGAAATACTGAAAAAATATTTTGAAATTTTCAAGAGCAGTGTTCATTTAAAAAATAAAAAGGGTACTGAAGTGTTCTTAATTAGTTTTTGACTTGATTGGGTTAGTGAAAGCATGTGTTTTGTTGCCGTAAACATTGGGCAAGTTACATTTGTAGGTGTTTAGAGTTAAAAGCCTACCTAAATTTCATCATCCAGAAGCATGCTCTAATTTACTGGAACTTGTGGAAGACAAAGACACACATAACGTTGTTTCTGAATTCTGTTTTTACATTGTTTGTCTAATGCTTGGTTTCATTATATTAATAAATAATTGTATAAGAATTTCAAGCTTACATACAGTTTCTTTATCAATAAGTCAGCGAAGTGCAGGAAAAAGTGATACTGAGAAATCTTCAGTTCAGTGGGCCAGAATTACCTGCACTCTCCCATGTTTATGGAGTGGTGTATCATATTTATGAAGATAGTTATAGATCAGTTACACCAAGAACTGAAGACTGTTAAGGATTCTCTGTTGAATTTTTTTCCCATGTACTGAGGTATTACTGTATGAAACAAAATCATAGCAGTCATGCAATCTGAAAGAATTTATCTGTGTGAATTTAAAAATGTACTTTATAAAGTTTTGTTTTAACAATTACCTACACAACATGGTTAGATGTGTTGCAGTAGTTATCCTGGTGATTAGCATAAACATTCTGCTTTGTAGAAATCATACTATTTTAAAAGCTGACTGATATTGTTAGTTAATACAGTATTTTGTAGTGAAATTTTTTAATTGATAAAATTAAGATGCTACTTAGGAAGAGTAAACATGTGGTAAACTGGAGACTTTCAGTATATTTAACTGACTCTTGCATCTTTATTCCTGTTTAGTTTTGGAAGTCTAGTCCAAGTATACTTGCTGTGCAAAGATCAGCAGTGCTCAAGAAGCAGCAACAACAACAAAAGGCAGCCTCATCAGACAGTGTTTCAGAAGAGGTGATTAATGTAACTTTGATTTTTAAAATGTACACATGCCTGTCTCATTCTCTTACCCATTAAAATAAAATTATATCGAGCAAATTAATATTTTCTGAGTGTGCATAGAAGTCTGAGGTTAGTCTATAAAATTAACATTCAAATTACATTTGCTTACAAAAATGTCAGTTAAGATATCTCTGATTACTTGTTTTCAAGTGAATTGTCCCAAAATGGTAGCAGTCTTGATTCTGTGCTGGTTTTAGGTAGCTGTTCTGTGTTGTCTGGACAAAATTTTCAAGCCACACTGTACTGATGTACATTGTATTTTTGGCTTCTTGAGTTGGTAAAGGCAGATAAAAATGCTAAAATATTTTTTCAGTATGTTTTTGTATAAGATGTCTGCTGTGGTTTTCAGAAATTCCATATGAAGTAGAAAACTAATTTTACAAGTCTTGTAATAGTTACTACAAAAGAAGTCTTGTATTTTAGGAGTGAGGCTTGTATTCCAGGTATTTCAACACCTAAATCATAGGCTAAAGAAATGTTGACTTTTTGCAGTAGGAGCATCTTCTAAGAACACTAGTCGGAACTATGAACTGAAATTTATTTGTAAAGCAATCTTTTTGTCCTGTATTACAAAGACTTTGCCATGTAGTCAGTCTCATTTGGTAGGATTTCTGTTTTTGTCTGATTCAGCAGCTCATCTTTTAAATAGAAAACTTGATCACCTATCATTAAAATAGTAATTTACAGCTGTTAAGCACTCTCTTCCAGAAAGATACTTTTCAGGATAAAAGTTATTCTAAATGTTAAGTTTAAGACAATGAGATTGGCCTTAAGAAAATCTAACTTCAAGAGGGTTCTTGTTTTTTCTTCTATTATAAAGGAGGAAGGAACATGATCTACTGAAAATTTTCTTAAACTGGTGTTTTAATGTGAACAAATACAGAAGGGGAAAAAGCTCTTGAGGAGGGTACAAGATTTCATTTGGATTTTTACAGAGCCATCATCTTGATTAATGTGGAGCAGCTTACACCATGACTTTTTATGTAGGCACAATATTAATTTTTTTAGATGGGGATTTTATGTGGTGTTCTCCAGAGCAGTATTGGCACAGTGTATTCATAGACTGATAAAGAGAAAATAGCAGTCTTCTAACAGCTAAACTACGAGGCATGAAGAAGGTAAAACATGAATAATATGCCTCCAGTTTGAAAGTAGAAGCTGATGTATCTTTTCAAAATCTACTTGTTAGAAGTACTTAATTCTTTTTGTAATAATTAATTGGGTTGGTTTATTTCCTTCACCTACAGGACTCCTCAAGTAGTGAAGATTCAGTAGATGACTCATCCAGTGAAACAAAGAAGAAAAAACATAAAGAGTAAGATATTTTCCTAAGTAATAGCACACATTTTTTTATCATAGAGACAGATGCTCATAACTTTTGCTTGATTTCCTCAGTCTTGAAATGCTTAAGTTCTCTTTTTTGTCTTGATCTTTTATTTCCAGTTTTGTAATTTTTAAAATAAACTCTCAAGTGAACATTTCTATCATACTAGTTTTTCAGCAAATGAGTCTGCAATATTGTTTGAAAATGTTAATCAGTGCTTCTGTTTCTAAAATACTTTGTTGTAGTTTACTTTTGAGTTGGAAGCCCTCCCTAAAAATTCTCGTGGAGATGGGAAACTACTTACGTGGGTTGTCTCACAGCAAATTCATGTTAGAATCCCTTAGTTAATGCAGGTGGCTTTTCTTTTGGATTTTTGTGGGGTTGCTTTTGTTTCCTTTTCTTCTTTCATTGGACATGCTTAAAAGTTAGTATAGTTTTGATACTGATATTAATTAAGCTATGAAGATTGAATTTTCCTGTATAAAGTCAGAGTTTGAATCAAGATACTGTACATCATCTTTCCTGTAATGAAGTAAAAAATACTAGTTAAGCAGAAACAAGGGGATCCTGCTACTCAGCCACAAGTGTCTTACTCATAGCACCTTCCCTGGCTGATGTGAGTTTAGTGGGAGCTTTTGGGAGCCAGTGCCACTCACCAGTTGCTGAAATTGAGGTTTGTCTGTGTTTCTCAAATCTGCCTCTAGGATTTTTAAATTCTCGTGCCGAAGTTGCTGATTCTTCACATAGGCCACAGAGACTCTAGGCATTAGACAATGTGGGGTTCTCCAGAATACAACATGATAGGACTTCATTATTTGAACATGTCTAAGTTCTGATGAATATGTATCTTTCCTAGTAGACTTGCTAAGTGCTTAGTTTTCTTAATGTCACGTTAACTCATTTCTTCAAGCTGAAATGAAGTAAAAAATACCAGTTAAGCAGAAAGTGCTAAGTGCTTTGTTTTCTTAATGTCATGTTAACTCATTTCTTCAAGCTGAAATGAAGTAAAAAATACCAGTTAAGCAGAAAGTGCTAAGTGCTTTGTTTTCTTAATGTCATGTTAACTCATTTCTTCAAGCTGAAATTTATATAGATATCCAGATTTTTGTTGTTATTTTAGATTTTAAATCTACCTGTTGAGAACAGGAAACGTAGTCCAAATCCCTTTGCTGCAATTGGGCATTTTTTTACTTACCTAGGATTCACTGATGACAGTTTTCTGTCTCATCGGCTGTCTCATCGACAACATTTTATTTCTGTGAAGAGTCTTGAAATTACAGCAGATCCCCCATGGATGAATAACTGTTCTTAAAAATGCAACTACATGAAATTACTGTTTTGTCTTTCAATATGTACAGTGAAGACTGGCAAATGTCGGGATCAGGGTCGGCATCGGGAACTGGTTTGGATTCTGAGTCGGAGGAAGAACGGGAGAAAAGCAGCTGTGAAGAGAGTGAATCTGACTATGAGCCAAAAAACAAGGCCAAAAGCCGGAAGCCTCCAAGCAGGTAAGAAGCTGGGCATTTGAATGCTCCGGTACTATCTCTAAAAAGCAATTGAGTTTTTACTACTACTATACATGTGACTGAAAACAATAATACTTACTGAGAAAAAAAGTACTTTTATTTTTAAATATATATAACATGATAACATATTAATGCTTTGTAGTGAATACCTTTTCCTGTCTGCTTTAAATGAAAGCTGAGTAATTGAACATTCATTAAATACATGTATTCAGAAAGCAATGCGAAAGATTTATTGTTGTCCTTGTTGAAACATCATTGTTATGTCATACCTTATTGTCTTCAAGAATTAAGCCAAAAAGTGGGAAAAAGAGTGCAGGACCAAAAAAGAGGCAACTTGATTCATCAGAGGACGATGAGGAGGAGGAGGATGATGATGATTATGACAAGAGGGGATCTCGTCGCCAGGCAACAGTCAATATTAGTTACAAAGAAGCTGAAGAAACCAAGACAGATTCTGATGATTTGCTAGAAGTTTGTGGAGAAGATGTTCCACAACCTGAAGAAGATGAATTTGAAACTATAGAGAAATTTATGGATAGTCGAGTTGGCCGTAAAGGAGGTATTTTTTTTTTTAAGAATTTTTAAGATTCTTTTTAAGGTCACGGTGCAACTTCAACACATATTCTCAGCTATAGGTTAAAGAGCACTAGTTTTAGAGTTACAAAGAAGTCATACTGTTTCACCTTTCGTATTCATAAGAATGCTCCCACTCCCATCTAAGTATTGCGGAGTAAAATACAGAAAAATTGCATACCTAAGTAGAAAATAAAAATCAGGTGGAAAGTAAGTCTGTATTGCATAAATGCACACCATATTGTTACGACACTGTTTGGACAGTTCAGTGATACTTGATCAATATAAATTTTATACAGTGGACCAAAGAAAGTAGACTAGATGGGAAAGCTGACTAGTAGTCTGAACATTGAAAGATGGTGTTGGCAAGGCTGAACCACTGAAATCATTATTTCAGTTACTTCAGTACAAATACAGAACAGTGTGTGGAATGGCTACAAAAAATGCACCTAAAATTGCGATGGTATCTAGCAGTTCTGCTTTGTATTTGAGTCCGCAAGTTAAAATCATAGACTCATAGAATGGTTTTGGTTGGAAGGGACCTTAAAGATGTCCTAATTCCAACTTGCCTGCCATTGGCAGGTGCACATTCCACTACACCAGTTTGGTCGAAGACCCATCCAATCTGACCTTGAACACTTCCAGGCGTGGCATATCAACAGCTTCTCTGTGTGTAACTGGGCAACCAGTTAAGGTGCCTCACCCCCCTCACAGCAAAGAATTCTTCGTAATACCTAATCTAGACCTACTCTCCTTCATTTTAAAGCGATTACCCCTTGACCTACTACTACATGCCCTTGTCTGAAGTCCCTCTCCAGCCTTCTTGTAGCCTACTTTAGGTACTAGAAGGTGCTATAAGGTCTCCCCAGAGCCTTCTCTTCTCCTGGCATAACAGCCCCAACTATCAGCCTGTTTTCATAGCATAGGTGTTCCAGCCCTCTTATCATCTTGGTGGCCTCCTCCAGCTATGCTCCAGCAAGCCCACATCCTTCTTAGGGTAGGGGCCCCAGAGCCTGGGGTCTTCCTTTTTTTCCCCTTTTCAAAAATGAGGTTTATGTTTCTCCTTTTTCAGTTAGTGTGAACTTCCCTGGACCACCATGACCTCAAAAATTATGGTAGCGGCTTAGCTATTTCCTCCACCAGTTCCCTCAGGTCCTGTGGGTATATCTCATCAGGTCCCCTGGACTTGTGCACCTTCAGTTTCCTTAATTGATCTCAAACCTGATCTTTTCGTGGAGTGGGTGATTCTTCCTTCTCTCATTCACTCCCTGCCTTTGCCTCTTCTGGTGTGGCTGAGTCGCTTGTGAAGACTGAGGCAAAACAGTTGTTGAGTCCCTCAGCCTTCTCCTTGTCCCAAGTAACCAGTTCTCCCGTACTTTGACTCTTAATTACAAAAACAAACACATGAAAAAACCCCGCCCAAATGCTGAGCCCCTTGCACTTCAGGGCTGCCTTTCTCTGTTAGTTACACCTAGTGTCTAAAGTTATTGACCCCTCTCAGAACTTGTACTCTTCTTTCCCTCAAATTTCCTCTCCCGTGCTATCCCATATCCTGCTCCAATGTATGGTGTTACTGCTGTGGTCAAAGCCTTGGGAACTAAACTTCTTTCATTCTTCCTGCCCAGATGATGTTGCTGCTTGTGAGCTTTTTTACATTTCCTCTCTGTGGCTTTATCTGCTTCAGCAGCTTGCTGGGCTCATTTTCTTATCAACAGCACTGAGATTACCTCACTTGGTTAGAGCCAGGTGCTGATAATGCCGGGGTTATGGGTTTGATCCCCATACGGGCTTTAGAGTTGGACTCCATGATGCTTGTGGGTCCCTCCCAGCTCAGAATATTCTGTGATTGTGTAACCTGTTCTCACCAAAGTGAGCCTGTTTCTTGCTGCTAGTGTGCTGCAGCTACAATACAGTCTGTACTTAATCTGTACTTAATAATTTTTACCTGGTACGATAACAGAGGCAGGAAAAGTAATAAACTTGTTTAGGAAGAAGGAGATTTATAGTGTCCCTCTTAGTAGGTTTTTCATGTCTTGAGGCTGACGAGACATAACATCAGATGGCTTTTATATGCTCAGAGGTTAGAATAATGTAACAGAAGATGACAAGCAGTGTTAGCGGAGCATTCCCTACTGACTTCTTTAAAAACCAGGAATACCAGTAATAATATAAAAATAATAAAATTTTCGTGAGGAAGGATAAGATATTGCAGGTTAGGTATAGAAGTTTTGATTGTTTTTTTGATTTTCTTTACTACTTGTGCATGTGTTAACATGTCTATATCATAATTTTTCAGATTATAGTGATGACATGAGTGCAGTAGACACTAGTCAAGTATATGCTCATCTAAAATTACCACCAATTACTTATTCTACTGCATTTCTAACTGGTTAACTTATGACAATGCACACTTACTCAAATCATATGGTGTGGTTTCTTTCTCAGCCACAGGTGCTGCAACCACAATCTATGCAGTTGAGGCAGATGGTGACCCAAATGTTGGGTTTGAAAAATCAAAGGAGCCGGGAGAAATACAGTATCTTATTAAGTGGAAAGGTTGGTCGCACATCCATAACACTTGGGAAACTGAGGAAACCCTGAAGCAACAAAACGTTAAAGGAATGAAGAAACTGGACAATTATAAGAAAAAGGATCAGGAAACAAAACGATGGTAAATCTTTTTATTTTTATGATACTTACTTTGAAACACTATAGGTGTTCTGTTGTGTTTCTGAGACTTGTTGCCTGGTTTTGAGGACATAACTTTGAGTGTCTGTGCTATGGGAAGATAACAACTTTGAAAGCCAAAGCCCCTTTAACGTGTTCTTGTAACATAATCCTCTGAATCTGATGTGTGTGTGTGTGTGTGTTATAAATGGAGTTTTAACAAGATGGGTAGTGTTTAAAAATGAATAATAAATTGTACCTTCTAGTAATTTTTCTGTTACACTTCGATTGGAGTTCTTCAGGAATTGCTGCAAGGATCAGTGTTTTCTTGGTGCGTTAGCCATTTCAGGTTACTTCAAAGAATTCAGTTTTCTTGGCTGAAACTAGAGGTCGAAGCCTGAAAATAAAACCATGAAGAAATATACGTATTTTAAAGTCACCTTTTTGGTGTCCAGTTTTATTAGTATGTTTAATATAATCCATGAATGCTGGTGGGATTTTTAGCAACTAATCATAAGATGGATTGTTACAGAGTGGGCCACCCTGAATACTGTTCCATGGAAAGAAACTGTGAAGTGTACTGCTTATCCAGAGACACAGCTACTACAGCTACCAGGTGTACTAGTCAAGCAACTAATGGAGAATACTTATTTTCTGCAATAAGTATTCTCAGTCATTAATGGTGAGGCACTTAGGCCAGACACAGCCACTTTGTAGTAGGATTTTTTAAGTTGTTCCTTCAAAAAAGCTTTCCGGGCAAGATTCCTGGGATGATTACATTCAGAGCTATAGAGTTGCTGAATTTTCTTAGTTTTAGAACTATATGGTGTAAGAAGTGTTGTAAATTAATTCCCACTCCAGGCTGAAAAACGCTTCTCCAGAAGATGTGGAATATTACAACTGCCAGCAGGAGCTTACAGATGATCTACATAAACAATATCAGATAGTGGAAAGAATAATAGGTATGTTACAAACTTGTGGACAGAAACCAATGTCAAGAATTCTGTATGTTCTCAATGCTCTTGTATTTGTAGTCAAGAAATGTAGAATATTGATATCACAAACTTTTTAATCCAAAACAAATCTTCAGGTAAAGAGAAGAGCTGTCAGGCTGTCTGTATGGTTCTAGCTTCTGTTGTATTATTACCTCAAATGAATGTTTTCATACAGTACAGAAGTAAAATGTTGATCAGATCTCTGGTGCATTTTTGCAGCTCATTCAAATCAAAAATCAGCTGCTGGTTATCCAGACTACTATTGTAAGTGGCAGGGTCTGCCTTACTCTGAATGTAGCTGGGAAGATGGAGCTCTCATTGCCAAAAAGTTTCAGGCACGCATTGATGAGTACTTCAGCAGAAATCAATCCAAGACCACTCCCTTTAAAGATTGCAAGGTGAGTATGTAATTTGCAATGGATTTATAATCAGTTGTACTAGGTCTGACTGGGATAGGGTTAATTTTCTTCATAGCAGCCTCTACAGTCTGTGGTTTAGATTTGTGACCTAAATGGTTTTGGTAACACATATTGGCTGTTGCTGAACAGCACTTGCACAATGTCAGGGCCTTCTCTGTGTCCTGTTGTGTCATCCCCACCATGAGTAGGCCGGGAGGGAACGCACCAGTTAACAGCTGACCCCAGCTGGCCAAAGAGGTGCTTGGTGCCATTTAATGTTTTACTCAACAATAAATTGCATGGGCTGAGCAGGGGCTGCTTGTTGCCTGGAGATTAGCTGGTCATTAGTCTACTGGTAAATTAATGTGTGACTCACATTCTGTCACTTGTGGGGGTTTTTTTCTGTGTGGTTTTATTGTTTTGATTGAGTGGGTGTTTTTCCTTCACCCAGTAGACTCCTTATTTTGACCCACGATTTTTTTCTCACTCTTGCCTTTTCATTTCTTCTCTTGTCCCTCTGGGGTAGGAAGCAAGTAGACAATTGGGTGGCAAGTTGGCTGCTGGCCAAGTTCATGCCACCACATCAGTTGCAATAGTAAAAATGTGTTTGTTTGTGGTTTTTTGGTTTTGTTTCTTTGTGGGGTTTTTTGTTTGGTTTTTTTTTTAAATCCCGATATCAAATACATGCTATGTATTTTTTGGAAGTTTTTTCAGAGTAGCAATAATGATATATAGTAGGATGTATGGACAATAGCACTACTGAGAGTAGGTTTTTGTGGATGCCAGTCCCCTGCATTTTTACTAGCATTCAGAAATGGATTCGTTTGCGATTGTAGTTTATTTTAAAAGAAAACTTTGAGTGAGTTAATGTCACTCATGTTGGGACATTTAGATTAGCAATCAAACTAGTTTCAACTTGCAAATTACTTGGTGATTTATGTGGCCTAGATTATATTAATGGATAAAAACTAGAGTTGATAACCTAGTAAATACATCCTGTTGCTTTTTCCACAGGAAGGTTTTTTGGTAACTTCAGTCAGTTACACTTTGATCATTGACTGATGATCAGTTTGCTTTTCACAGGTTCTAAAACAAAGGCCACGGTTTGTTGCACTAAAGAAGCAACCACCTTACATTGGAGGACACGAAAGTTTAGAATTAAGAGACTATCAGTTAAATGGGTTGAATTGGCTTGCTCACTCATGGTGCAAGTAAGTATAGTCTCAAATTTGTTTGTAAATTGCAAGCATTTGTAAAGTACTGAAGTGCTTTTTTCTATTTGGTGGTTTGGGGTTTTTTTTTCCCAAAGTTGGAGACTTTCATACTGTAAACTCAAAGTAGAGGTCTGAAGGGACTGGTTTTGCTCTAAGTAGTACCAAAATTGTCATTACATGGCCATTCTCAACAAAAAACAGCTAAGATGTGTCATTACTTTGCTTTTAGTTTCAGTGGAATAAGTCATATTTTTAAAACAGCCAACAAACCTAAAACAGTAAAACCAGAAAGCCCAGACATTTCTGGAATGTCAACATTACTGTTAAACTTCTAAAATTAGACTCAGGAGGATTGCTTGCAACCTTTTTGTTAATTTAAGGGGATCGGAGGAATGGGAAATCTTTTTTATGGAAAAACAATGTAAATAAATTAATTCAAAATATATAGTAGCAAAATCTTGAATACTTTTATGAGTGGGTTTTATGGTGAGAAGATAATAATTTCTTCTTATCCAAACTTTCCCCCTCTACGCACCTCCCCTAAATAGTTTTGTTTCTTTTTGGTTGGTTGGTTGGTTGGTTGGTTTTTCTTGTTTTGTTTTGTTTTTTAGGGGGAATAGCTGTATTCTCGCAGATGAAATGGGTCTGGGTAAAACAATACAAACGATTTCTTTTCTGAACTACCTGTTTCACGAGCATCAATTGTATGGGCCTTTCTTGTTGGTTGTGCCACTTTCTACCTTGACATCTTGGCAAAGAGAGATTCAAACCTGGGCTCCTCAGATGAATGCTGTAGTTTACTTAGGAGACATAACTAGCAGAAATATGGTGAGTATCTCTCCTTGTCATAAACAAGACTCACTTCATATTCTTATCATCGGCATATCTCAAGTATTTTGGTTGGGACTGAGCAAATATCTGCTGAAGACCTATGTCTTTAAAATGTGAATTGAAAGCTTAGATTTTGATCTCATGTGAATGTGTGGGAGAGATTTCCTTTCTGCTTAACAGTGAAGAGAATTAAAAATTTTGTCTTGCATTTGAAAACCAGTTATCTTCTGCCATGTTATTATTTAGGTGGATATAGTGAAAATAAGTGTGTAAGAAAGCCAGTCATGATCTTAGTTTATTTCCTGAAAGGTTATTGGTTTGTTTTCTTAATGTTAGTAATCTTAATCATTAAAGTAAAAAGTTCTTGTATGTTATATAGGCGTATGTGTATATATATAGTGTGTAAAGATGTATGTGCATATATATATGTATAAAATGTTATATATGTGTGTGTTGTCCCTCTGTTTTGTTATCATTACTTTATGCTATTAAGTATCTACATTGTTGCAGTACTTAAATTGATTCCAGTCAGAAAGACCTTTTTTCTGCAGCTTACAGTTTACTTGTTTCTTTTTGTAGATAAGAACTCACGAATGGATGCATCCACAGACAAAACGATTGAAATTTAACATACTCTTAACAACATACGAAATTTTGCTAAAGGATAAGGTAACTGCACTTCTGTGGGGAGGCAAAAATAATTTCCCCAATATAGAATTCTCTTTAGACTTGCATGTATTTGGTTTATGGCCCATTAAATTTATGGCAAGTCTGAGAGTTTTTGCTTTTGAAAGTGCAACAGTGTATAGTTTGATGTTTTGGGTTTTGTTTCTTGTGGGGGCTTTTCTTATTTTAAGCACTTTTGGATTTTACATATGTGTGGTGAGGCTTTCAGCCTTTTCCCATTTTGTGAGGTGGGTAACACTTAATTTTCTTCAGTTTGCTTGAGATTCTCATTACTGTAATGATCTCTTCCCAACTTCATGCTCTACTTCTTTGCAGACCACCATCATGGAACTGAAACAGAACCGAATCCTTAGCCTGATATGATGCAAAACTAGGAAATTCCCTGTAGTTTTTCTGTGATATTGTGCATACAGTAGTATGTTTACATGTATTAATACAGTCTCTGTAGTAATAGCACGCAGAGTTATTGTTAATCCTAACAGCAGGTGGAAATTGATACAGATATTCAAGAAGCAGAACATTTGACTTTGTTTACTTCATGTGTTTGTATGGGAAGAAGTAAATAATGATTTTTTTTCCTGCCATGTAAAAAAATGTGGGTCAGACTTCTGGGCATCTTTTTAAATAATAAATTTAATTTATGCTGTTTAGGGATTACTTCACAGCTTTTCATTAAACCTGGCAAATGTAAAAACCATGATTTACTAAAAACATATAGCTGTTATTTTATTAAAATAAACCAAGAAATTACTGGGTTTATAGCTTGATTGTATAATGTGGGAAATTATGTAATGTGTTTATTTGCATAACGTTTTCCGCCTTCTCATTTCTTTTAAGTCATTCCTTGGTGGCCTGAATTGGGCATTCATAGGAGTTGATGAAGCTCATCGTTTAAAAAATGACGACTCTCTTCTGTACAAAACTCTAATAGACTTCAAGTCTAACCATCGTCTTCTTATTACTGGAACCCCTCTGCAAAACTCCCTCAAAGAGCTTTGGTCTTTATTGCACTTCATCATGCCAGAAAAGTAAGAGAGAGTTTTTTGTCAAGTTTGTTATGGCGAAGTAGAGTAGTGATTTGAGAATCAGCAGAAGTAGGGAATTGTACTGAAAGATAGCTTAAATGTCCTATATAAAGTGAATTCATATATCTTTTCGTGCTGCTTTAGGTAAGTAATGCTCGTAGCAGTTGTCACCTTTTCCCATTTTAGCAGTGCGTAAAAATGATGGATTGATGTATGGGTCAGAACCTGGAAAAAAGGCTTCATCTTAGTCTAAGAGGAAAGCCATATAGATGTGCTCTGGGGGAAGAAGAATGGAATCTTTCTTGTGTTAGTACTATTAATGAAAACAAATTTGTGACAAGGAGCCAAATATCCTGTAATTCAGTTAGACAGCTGGTTTTCCCGTATGTTTTGCATATGGTGAGTTTATTTATTGACCTGGTTTTGTACTTACTTGTTTAAACCTAAGGTAAACTAGAGCTCATGTGTGAAAGCACTTGTTCTGTCAGGCATCTTGTAAATGCCAAGCACCACAGCTCTATTTAGTTTGAGCTATCGATTATACTATGGACTTCCTCAGGACATTACAAGCAAAGCCACTGAGGTTGGGTAGCCATTATTCTTTTGTTTGATCATAAAGTCTGTTCTCCAGCTCTATTAGTCCAGACGATAGCTACACATCAACTAGACCATGCAAGCTGCAAGACACATTTTAAATAGATTCTTGTTCTCTTGCACACCCTCTAGATGTGGAGCTGGCTTTTTGTGCTGTCTTGAAAGAACGTAATAATGGAATTTTCTGCAACCATCTAGACAAGTGTCCTTGCAGAAAAAGAAAAACATTGCATTTCCATTGTGGAATCAGAAGTTTTCATTCTGTAGACATTTTTGGAAAATTCCATTCTTCTGTTTACAGGCACAATATCTGGGATTTCTTGGGAGATGAAAATTCAGAAATTGGATAAAACAGAAGGGAGTGGGGAAGAAATCTGAATGTTGATGTGTTTTTGTGGTATATTTATACATGTTCTGTGTCTGTGTTACCTTTATTCCTGAATTTTGCTTCATCAGGTCGTTCACAGTATGTCACTATTTTGCGCTCATACTTTGTTATGTTGAAGGTTTTCCTCATGGGAAGATTTTGAAGAGGAGCATGGCAAAGGGAGAGAGTATGGTTATGCGAGTCTTCACAAAGAACTTGAACCATTTCTGCTGAGAAGAGTTAAAAAAGATGTAGAAAAGTCTCTACCTGCTAAAGTCGAGCAAATTCTGAGAATGGAAATGAGCGCATTGCAGAAGCAATACTACAAGTATGTACCAACTCTTTGTGTATTCTGCTGTTTCAGTGATATGTCTACGTACAATTTACTGAATTACAGTGGTTTGTATACTGTATAGAAATTGAGGCTTCTATAGGGTTTCTCAGCAATAAAATTCTGTGAAGTAAGGACTCAGGAATTCCGGTAGTCTAATGTGTATTCATGTAATTTCTTTTGTTTGGCATATTCATATATTCTTTTGGGAGATGCGTTTATTTTTTAGCTTGTTCATATTTTGAGAGCTTACATCTATCTTGCTTCCACATATGGTTAGAAGTTACTAATATTGTACATCTTATTTCACAGGTGGATTTTAACCAGGAATTATAAAGCCCTTAGCAAAGGTTCAAAAGGCAGTACTTCAGGCTTCTTGAACATCATGATGGAACTCAAGAAGTGTTGTAACCATTGCTACCTCATTAAACCACCAGATGATAATGAATTCTATAATAAACAGGAGGCCTTACAGGTAATGTCACTTTTTATTTTAAAAAAAGGAAAAGAGAAGTTATACATCTGTCGTTTTAATGGAATTTTATAGTGCTTTGGCAGTTCATTAGTTCTTATTGAAGTGTATTAAGGAAAAACAGGTTTTCCACAAAATGTGCGTTTTGGATTTTTACAGTGAAGTATTTTTTGATTCTTAATTGGAACTGAGTAATTGACAGAGAATTGACTAAATAAATATGCCCAGTTTTAATTGCATATTATTGTATGGATGTTTTAAACTGTAAAATTCTTCAGAAATGTCAGAATTTGGCTTTTATTTTTCTGCCCACAGTAACAGAAAGAGAAACAAACCTCAGATGAATGTCCAACATACCCCAGTGTGTATTGGTGTTGAGATTAATTTATTTTGCAATATGTTTCTTGGTTTTTGTAGCATTTAATACGTAGCAGCGGGAAACTAATCCTTCTTGACAAGCTACTGATTCGTTTGCGAGAACGTGGCAACAGAGTCCTGATTTTCTCACAGATGGTAAGGATGCTGGACATCCTGGCAGAATATCTGAAATATCGTCAATTCCCATTTCAGGTAAGAAACTTGCTGGTAATAGCAGCTAAGAAGCTTTGATCTTGAATATTAAAAAAATCTTTTCTTTACTGTGAGAGTGTCAGAGCACTGTCAGGTTGTCCAGAGGTTATGGAATTTTGTCTCTTGTGGAGGTCCAAAAGCTACCTGGACATGACCTTGGGCAGCATGCTTTAGCTGTCCCTGTCTGAGTAGGGGATTTAGACAAGTTGACCCTCAGCAATCCCTTTCAGCTTTGTTTGTGATTATGTGACCTTTACCTCTTCGATTAAAAAAAAGTGGAAGAAAATGTGCTCTTTTTCTAGAAGGGGACTGGCTCTATGATGAGTGTTATTTTGAAGTAAAACAGATGAACTAAAAATTATGTGAGCTGTTTATTTACTTTTTTTTCCCTTCACATAACAGTTTTGGCAGCTGACAATTCAAGTTGCTCTATAAAAATTAGTTTTTAACTGTAGTTCTCAATCTCTTTAGAGACTTGATGGATCAATAAAAGGGGAATTGAGGAAACAAGCACTGGATCATTTTAATGCAGAAGGATCAGAGGTACAGTATTTTTTTTCCTGAGGAGTCTGTTTTATTTTTTGCAGAGAAGTACAAAAAAATATTGCACAAAAAAGAAGGGCTGAAAAACGTGAGGAATGTATCAATACGGTTGGAAACTCATTGCTACTGCCTAGAGTATAAGGTTTATATAACCTTTTTTTTTAAGAAGAGGTTTAAGAAGAAAACACATAAGTTAGGAAAATGGTAGCCGATTGCTCTATAAATGCTGCAGAATTTTAACCCCAGCTTTGTTCCTCTATAGAATTTAATAATGTTTACAGAAGTGCTGAACTTAAGCAGTTAGCATCCAGAAGTCCTTTGGCAACAGGCAGAACTAACTTCATATATCCTTGCACGAACAATCATGTCTTACTTGTTTCAAATGCAATTTCTGTTATCTTCATTTGTTGCCACCTGTTTTAATGCCATGGAAGAAACAGTAAAGTACTGATTTCTAGCAATTCTTCGTGAGTAACCTGCAAGTATGTAGGCAGCTGTTACAATTCTTTAGATTCTGAACTGGAGTATTTGCACCTTATTTAGCACTCCTATTATGCAAGTCATTCCATACCTTTGATCAGTTTAAATCCTTTGTCCTCCACTGGCAGATTTGGAGGAGGGGAGGTTGGTTGGTCATTGGTTTTGGGGTTTAGTTTGTTTGGTTTTTTAATTGGTATTTGAAGATAGCATTTATTAGTTGCTGCTGAGCTTGTTTCTGCTTTGTGGAGGGAGAAGGACTGAGCTCCGTGTTAAGTACAAAAGCTAACTCTCTTTCAGTTTTCTTTCATAGACATTGTTGACATTTTCTGAAATCTTAGCAGTTACACTGTACGTTTTTTGAGATGAAGAGGAATTTAAACCACGCATTTCTAAAATTGAGGCAAACTCTGCATTTGTACAGCAAGAAAAATAATGCTCTCAGCTTTTATTTCCTAAAATTTCATAACATTTTGGTGGAGATTTTGTAGAGTTTTTGTATTACTGAACTAAGGGCTCCCTGGAAATCTTTTAACACAATTCTCAGGACTCTTTCTGTATTGTAAGGGTTACTGTTTCCTGTAACTGTACTGAAAATTTGGGTTGTTTGGGTTTTTTTAACCTGTTGTACTTTAGCTTGGATTTCATATGTTGTTTTTTTGCATGTTTCAATATCCTTCTACAGTCTTCCGTAGTTATCTCTGATTCAATAATTTTATATTGTGTACAAGGTTTTTTTCACCTTATAGGCTCAAGTGCTTTCCCTGCTCTGACATGACTGTTTAGTCTTCCAGGGCTTGGGGCAGGGGAGGGTGGGAGAGGGTTTTTGTAACGTTAAAGACCTTGACAGTAAGATTTTGGTATTTTTTGACCAGTCTGGTTTTGTTGGGATGTCTTGCTCAGATCCTCATCTAGGATACTGCTTCCTTTAAACTGCTGAGAAGTCAGTAACTTTATGAAAGAAATTGGTCAGCGTTTGCTTTATATGTAAAGAAGCTTTAAGCATAGAGCAATTATGGATTTGGTAGTATATGATTTTGTAGTCTGTACAACATAATGCATAAAGTATATTGGTTCCTTTAGGAATATTACAAGTACTGTATATAAAACTATTTCTTACTTTATGATTTCAGGACTTCTGCTTTTTACTGTCTACCAGAGCTGGAGGATTAGGTATCAACTTGGCATCTGCTGATACTGTGGTTATATTTGATTCTGACTGGAATCCACAGAATGATCTGCAAGCACAGGCTAGAGCACATAGAATTGGACAGAAGAAACAGGTAAACACACTCAATTTAAGCTCCAGCCCTGAAGGACAGTTCTGTACATCAGCTGCCCTCTCTCTGTCTGCACCATTCAGTTCTCACGTATTTTTGTGAATAACTAATACTTTCTGCATATGTCCAGAAATGTTAGTAATGATCATTTCTTTTTTCCTAAGTTTCCATACAGGAAGAAATAATATGGCAGCTGTGGTATTTGGGTGGGAGAGGGAGAAGAGTTGTGGATTTGTTTGTCTTACATTCATTGGTATGATGTCATTCTACAAAATAACTGCTACATCAGGCACTGCCTCCTTAAATATTCTAGTTCTCTACAAGATTGTTTCCTTATTACAGAAGACATACAGTAACAGTTAGAAATATGACATTATTGCCTGTGGCAATGCTTGTGCCAAGTCACTGAAGTTTATAAAGAAAGGTCTAAGACTGTTTATTTGGGATTTTAAAAACGTTTCCGTAAAGACTGTGGTAATATGATTAAACTAGTATTTCATATTTGAAACCCATCAATAAATCAGAAGTTATGTAATGAAGACTGAGATTTCTGCTTCTAAAATTTTTTATTTTTTAAATACACAAAGGTTAATATTTATCGACTAGTCACAAAAGGATCAGTAGAAGAAGATATTCTTGAACGAGCCAAGAAAAAGATGGTGTTAGATCATTTAGTAATTCAGAGAATGGACACTACAGGGAAAACTGTGTTACATACAGGCTCTACTCCTTCAAGGTACATTTGTGTTTGTTTCAATACCAACTTACCCTTAAGAATATTTCACTTGTAAATGAAAGGCAGAAAATAAGATGCAAAGTCTTTGTAGATTTTTATTTGCATATGAAATATGCAAATAAACATGCAAATATATGTCATATATGAAGAGTGTATATTTAACAGTAAAAAGAAAGCTTAATTGACTCATGATTATAAAGAACTTTTCCAAGTTAATAAGTTAAAATGTTTTTTCTGAAACATCATTTATTTCAGCTCAACACCTTTTAATAAGGAGGAGTTGTCGGCAATTTTAAAGTTTGGTGCTGAGGAACTTTTTAAAGAACCTGAAGGGGAAGAACAAGAGCCTCAAGTAAGTAGCAATTAGTAGTAGTCCTTCTGGACTAGATAGCTAAAACAGCTGAAAATATGTACGAATTATTTAATTGTAAAGAATTTTTACTTTTTTAAATCCTCAGGAAATGGATATAGATGAAATCTTGAAGAGGGCTGAAACTCGGGAAAATGAGCCAGGTCCATTAACTGTAGGAGATGAGTTGCTATCACAGTTCAAGGTATGGCTCTGTTCCCTCCCTCCTGCCGTATTTATACTTTTCCTTGTAAACAGTACTATTCTTCGGACGTACATGCCTCAGTAAGTCAACTCTGTATCACTTTCTAGTAAAATGTTTTTTGCCTATACATGATACCTAGCATCAGTATAAACAATTAAAAATACTTTATGTATTTTGATAATAAAATGAGATGTATTTATGAATGTGTTAATGATTAGAATTCTAATTTTGTGTTTTATGGACTGCCTTTGTTATTAAGCAGCTATAGTATCATTAAATGCAGTACATTATATTCTTTGTGTTTCTTAGTTGATCATTTCTGCAAGTTGCTTTTAGCCCTAAAGTAAACTTAGAATGCCAGGTATTTTTAAGTGTTGTCAGTTAAGCACATTATGTGTACCAAAAAAAAAAAAAAAAAGTAGAGCATGATATGTTTGTTTAGTTAAGGAGATTATTACATAGCTCTCCTGCTAATCACTCACTCGCAACATATTTTGATATCTGCATGGTATTAATGTTTGGTTAGTTTTGTATTATTATAGTTTCACATTAAATCTGGCATTCAAATGTTGTTAGCCCTATTTTGAAGGAAGTTAAATAACTATCATACAGGTGTGAGGGACATGATTCTCCTTCTATCTCATCTTAGCCCATGCTGAAAGGAGTCTGTCTTTCCTAAATGAGTAAAAATACTTTCTTTAGAGACTGTTTCATGAAACATTTTGTATTTATAAATTTTATATATATCTTATAATACAGTAGCATGTATATATATAAATATGTAAATACATTATATGCATAAAACATGGCATCTGTAACTTCATTTTCCTAAAATAGTAGTTGATCAGTCTTTTTTAAATTGTGTCATGTATTGATTTGATGAAAATACCTGCATTTTGGTCTACAAGGTGGCCAACTTCTCCAATATGGATGAAGATGTTATTGAGTTGGAACCAGAAAGAAATTCAAGAAATTGGGAAGAAATCATTCCAGAAGTCCAGAGGCGCAGAATAGAAGAGGAGGAAAGACAAAAAGAACTTGAAGAAATATACATGCTTCCAAGGATGAGAAACTGTGCAAAACAGGTGTCTCTTGGTTCTGACTGAATTGTAGTTCTGTGTTGCTTTTGGTGTCGTTTGTTGGTTTTGGGGTTTGGGTTTTTTTGTTTTCCTTTTCTAAACTTATTTTTTTCATAGGGCAGGTAAAACTTGCTTGTATTTGTTACTGACATAGCTTGCTTGCTCTGGAATTCCAGATCAGCTTCAATGGCAGCGAAGGGAGGCGCAGTAGGAGCAGAAGATACTCTGGATCTGATAGTGACTCCATCTCAGAAAGAAAAAGGCCAAAAAAACGTGGAAGACCACGAACTATTCCTCGAGAAAATATTAAAGGATTTAGTGATGCAGAGATCAGGCGGTAAGATATGGGAGGACATGCATATTTAAAGGGGCAAGAAATTACCATTATTATTATTAATATTAGTATTAAAGTTCTTTGAAATCTTTTTACTCTAGGCATTTAATGTTTTTGCTTTGTGGTGCTGACATAGTGAACTGTCATAGCAAGAATTTGAACCCAATTTAATGAGGTATAAAATTAGATTTGAAAAATAGTCATGATTGATTTAAGTTTTTTAATTCCTGAAGCCTGTGAAGACAGTATTTTCACTGGGTGGGCACTGACAGTGATTTTACAAGGGGTGAACTTTTCTTTAAAAAGAAATGAGCAAATAATCTGCTTTCCACCAATTTATCTAAAACCTGCGGTGCTGATGTTAATCTATTTGGTGACAAATGAAAAAATTTGATTGGATTTTGTTCTCTTTTTACACTTCTTGGCATTGTAATTGAATTGTTATATCCTGCTTTTTTAAAACTAAGAAAATATAAAGTCCTATTTGAAACTTGTACTATTATTGGTCCCTTCTGTGTATGCTAAATATTTGCTGAAATATTGTTTTGGTAGGAGGAGGAGGAATTCCTTTTGGTTAACATTTTTGGGTTTGTGAAATGCTACTTTGCTTCTGAAATTTAAATATGCATGTTTCTCTAAATTGCTGTAAAGTTTTCAGAGTATTTTTTTAGAAGAATAACTTCAAAGATCCTTTTTGGCTTTCTGTCTCATCTAACAGTGGGACAAATTGGTACATTTTCAAGGCTATTCTTGTGCTTGCACTAGCAATTTTGTTGTTAAAGAAGTCTTCTTTATTCTTTTATTTAATTTATTTATATTTAATTTATTTCTATTTAATTTCCTTTCTTTTCCAAGTATTCCCTGTTTCTTTCCATCGTTTAGATATTTCAACAGAGAGTATCTTTCATGTCATTTTCTGAAATCTTCCAATTACCTATTGGAGATTGCTCTTTTCAATAACTGTATAACTACACATAACATAATGTCTGAAATCTTGATTTACTGTAAATCCACATTCAGTTTTCATTATTAGATACATACAGCTGCTGAATCCTCAGTCTTGTGAAATTAATAAAATAATTTCTGAAATAAATTATATCTTCTATTGTTTTATTTATATCAGTTCTTAAACCCATAAAACTCTGATTTTATTTGAGTTTTCCAAACGTATGAGGCTTTTCTACTCTCTTTACCTTTTTTTCCCCCATTGTCCATATAGCATTTAACTGAGATTAACAATTGTATCAATACAACTTTAAAACAAATGTTTGTTAAGTATATATTTAAATAGCAAAATTATTTTCTGTTACTAGGTTTATCAAGAGTTACAAGAAATTTGGTGGCCCTCTTGAGAGGTAAAGTTGTTTAAATATTATTTGTGTGGCAACTTGGAATCTCTTTTTTATAAAAATACCATGAAACTAGGCAGTAGGGGAAATACATCATCTTGAATATAGTGTGACTTCAGTGTAGTGTCTTCTGTTTCTTTATGTATGGGGTGTGTGCAAACAGCCACACAACAGACCTTGCCATTTGGAGGAATACTTCCTTTATATTTATCTGCTGACTTGTTTAATCTTCCTTGGTAATAATCATTCACTTGTCATGTTTGATAAGCCTGTTGAAGGCCTATCAGTGTCTCCACTGTGACTGTCAAAGTTACTTTTGCATTTTACATATTGTCAATTCTCATTTTTAAGCTTCTTTCATTATTCCTATTTTAAGAAAAACATCCCATCCTTAAAAATATTTATAGTGCATATGATTGTGTGATACATATATGTGTGTATGATTTAATGATTCCTTTTCTTTTCTAAAGAAACAATGCAATAATTAACACTAGGGTTAGGCTTCTTTACAGTTCTTGTTGTATTGTCCTCATACCTAAATGTTTTCTTTCTTGGATCAAAATTGTACACCAAACAGAAACCACAGGTGACTGATAACTTTCGTGGTCATTTCTTTAGTTTTGAAGTCTGAAGGAATCATTCATAACCAACAAATATTCAGAGTTATAAAAATGAGGATTTTTTTTATTACAGGTTAGATGCTGTAGCTAGAGATGCTGAGCTAGTTGATAAATCAGAGACAGATCTCAGGCGTTTGGGAGAGCTTGTACATAATGGATGCATTAAAGCCTTAAAGGACAATTCTTCTGGACAAGAAAGAGCAGGTACAGTATTCAGGGGGCTTGAGGGGACAGTGAAAAATGTCAAGAAGAATGAGGTACACTTGCACTCTGACCATAACAGAAAACAGTTTTGTTGGGAAATAGGAACAAAAATGTTGAGGTGCATACTGGATGATTTAAAAAACCCCAGGGTTATAGTAAGATGACTTTTTCCCCTTTCTGCGTGTTACTTACCACTGAAAAATGCAGTAGGTTTTTGACTTGCTGTGAAATTTAGAAGTACTCCTGTTATGTAGGAGCTTTTCAATTCTGAAGCATGTAATTCAAGCATTTGGTTAAGAAAAGGTCATGTGGTATAATTGTTTTCTTTACATTTTTCTGATGCTATTTGTAAAGGTAAATATTTTAATAGCTTTGTCATTTATTTTAAGGAGGTAGACTTGGGAAGGTTAAAGGCCCAACATTCCGAATCTCAGGAGTGCAAGTAAATGCAAAGTTAGTCATCTCTCATGAAGAAGAGTTGGCACCACTGCACAAATCCATTCCTTCAGATCCGGAAGAAAGAAAAAGGTATTATTTTTGTGGTTTTTTAAGGGAGTAGTAATGCAGAAAACTTCTCAAGTTTTACTAGCATTTGTTTTTGGCAACTTTGACTCAAACACTCTAAAAACATTGTCTCTCTATTCCCTCTAAGAACTGGCAGTGGTAACCTGCTCCACAGCTGTACTTCCTTTTTTCTTCCTTTGCCATAGAAGCCAGTAACAGCTTTAACCTGTCAATTGTATTCACTAGGAGCTGTGTTCAGTTACTAATAATAATTAGGGCTAGAATTCAGGCTTGCTAAGGTGCTAAATGTGTCATCTCTGCTTGAGAGGAGTGTCAAACTGCAGCAGTAGTTGTTCCTACCCTCTAAACTTGCTGGCTTGTATACTGCAATTCCTAAACTATCCACTTAGTTAGAACACTAGGATGATGATTTTTGCTTTTATTCATGGCTAGCCAGTTGTCACACAGCTCCATGGCTACAGACAGATGTCTGTTCTTCATATTTTAGTCTTAATCAGCTTTAAAACACATTCCAGTGCTGATTTCAATAATTATTTTATAGAAATTCTAAGAAAATATTATGATAAATATTTGGGTTAATTTCTTAAATTTACTGGCATCTTAGCAGAAAAAATAAATCTAGTTACATTACTTTTAGTATGTTCCCTTCCCCCTCTCTAAGTTTCAGTTGTAAAAATAATTCTTTTGTCATTCTAATACATTTCTTCTAGATACGTCATCCCATGCCACACCAAGGCTGCTCATTTTGATATAGATTGGGGTAAGGAAGATGATTCCAATTTGTTAATAGGCATCTATGAATATGGTTATGGCAGCTGGGAAATGATAAAAATGGATCCCGATCTCAGTTTGACACAGAAGGTATGTCATCTACCATAGTTTATCAAGGACTATTTGCTTTGGTAATGATGCTGCTAAATAGAGTTACTGGAAGAGCTTATTTTATGATAAATGAAATTGCAGAAACATTATACGTCAGTTGTACTTTATACTGTCCTTCTTGTGGTATATTACTAGATTTTAGGGTCTTGAGTATTTTGAAGTATACATTCTTGCAGTCAGTTGTGTCTCCATATTCTCATGTGGTTGGCCCTGTGTAATTTGATTTTTTTTCAGTCTTTTCCTTCTCTATTTCAGATGTTCTGCTGTTGTTAGTTTTGTGTTCTTGATCTTTTGAGAAGGGAGGTTATTCTAGAGATTTATTTTAGTTTCTCCATCCCCGCTTAATCCCCAGGTTCTTCAGTTGAAGCTGTCTTCCGCTCCCAGCACTGAGAGTAGCTGTGCTAGAATTAGTGCAATAGCTTCTTAGCAATAGTGAGCAGCAAATACTGAGGAAAAGCCTGGGGTGAAGTAAACTTTCTGACAGTGCCAACAACCTATAGCTTTGGGATTTGAGGAGACAGGTTTGTGTCCAGATTTGTTTAATAATGATTCCTACTCCTGCCTTTCATTAATTGGTCTGACTTTTGAAACCACACATTTGTATTCTTGGCATCTGCACTGTTGTGTAGTTCTGCATTTAGAAGATGAATTAAGTAGTCAGAGCTGGGGTTCTGTGACTGTCTGGTACAGGTGCCCAGAACTTCTTAGATGAAGTATCGGAGTGGAGACAGAAATCTGAGGCTGGTTTCTTGAGTTGGTTTTAAACTCTGAGGCAATTTCCAAAGCTCTGCATTGGTTGCTTGCACTGGTTTCAGTGGAGAGAAATGAAAACTTTTAAGAAATTCTCCTTTGCTTTAAACATTCTGACATATTTACTAGTTGTGTAGTTGCATAGTTGGAGTGGGTTGTTTACTACCTCCTTTTGCACAGCTTTTTCTGTTTTGTGTGCTCCAGGCTAACATCTAAAGTTGATAACATGTACTCACAGCTGTGATGCTACCATTTTCTCCTCAGATTTTGCCTGATGATCCAGATAAGAAACCCCAGGCAAAGCAGTTACAGACCCGTGCAGACTACCTCATTAAATTACTGAATAAAGACCTTGCAAGGAAGGAAGCACAAAGGCTTGCTGGAGCAGTAAGTAAAATGTGGCATTCATTACTGAGGTAAAACAATATGGTTAGGGGCATGTCACCTGATCCTTTTCATTTTTTAGCTCTGCACTTTTTATTTGTGTAGTATTACTCTGTTGCTAATCGTAATACATAAGACAAACTCAGGGTATTAATTGCAAGTTTCATGTTGTGTTATTCTCTTATTATTTGTGTGTATTCTCTATTGTTGTACTAAGCTCCATCTCCAATCCTGAGTAAAGTGGTGGTCATTAGTGGCAATAAATAAAATAAAAGGAACCCTCTCTTTGATGTAAACCCAAACCTTTTATTTTGCAAAGATGCTTGTCAGTTGACATGATTAAAGAGATCAATTTGCATTCAGGGCAATTCAAAGAGAAGGAAAACAAGAACTAAGAAGAATAAGGTGCTAAAGGCGGCAAAATTAAAAGAGGAAATCAAAAGTGATTCTTCAGTACAACCCTCAGAAAAATCTGATGAAGATGATGATGAGAATAACAAGGTGAGTATCTTCCACACAATAAAAATGTCTATTCAGTTCTTCCTGTTAGTATCAATTTGTATTTTATCTTCTGCTTGGCTTAATAAAATTAAAACACCTGAATGTCATCCTTTTCCTGTGGCCACTCTACAATTGATGTTGCATCAGTACTAGCACATGGAAGACTGTGTCTATTTCAACTTAATGATAAACTAATAACTGAGGAATTATGAGTTTTCCAAATTGTTATAAAAAATATTATGGTCTAATTACTAGTGATACTGCTCAGTTTCAGCATTCTTTAAAGACATTAGCACTGTATTTGCATGATATGCAAATGACACTTGTAAAACTACTGGGTTTTGCTCACATGTTACAACTACTAATGATTCTTAAGGTAAAGGGTTTTTTATTGAGGCTGAGAAAAATATCATTAAGTTCAATTAGAATGAGCGGCATAAAAAACTTATATTTCAGGGTTTTCATATGACAGCTTGTGTATACATCGTGGATCTCATTTTTCAGAAAGACTATTTAACCAACTATTTAACCTTATTGGGTTTTGTTACTTCTGATTTTTATCTTAATATTATGCTTTTGTTGTGTCTTCTTATTTTTGTTATTTATCACATAGCAAAATCACTTGACATTAATATTTGTATAAAATTTAGGGTCATGTCACAGCTAATTTGAAAGCAGTTGAAATAAGTCACTGCAATTCTGTGTATATCAATAAAATACTCTCTACTTGGTTTAAGGCAAACTGTTACAAACCATTGTAATTGTCAGCTTGTTCTAAAAGAAAAAATACTTACGGAAATACATAGTTAAAATTAGCGTTAGAAAAACCATGATAAATCTGTTAAAAATAGTATTTTTTAATCACTCTTTCAGTGTATATATTTAAATTGTACTATGAAGAACAAAACGTAAAGCCAGCAATAAAAAAAAATTCAGTGTAGACTGCCTTGTGTTTATAGCTACAATCATTTGCTTGGAATGTAAGACTAAGACCCGTAAATGTTGCCACAGTTCCCAGCAAATTAACATGGACAACTGAACCCTAAAACTGAGCAAATTAATTGTTCAGACTACTTCAAAAATAAGTGTTTGTCTTCATTTCCTCTCAAACGAGAAGACACTGCCAGTCAGTTGATTGACTTAACTATGTTTTGGGAAACTGCCTAGAATGCTGTCCTCTCTTTAACAACAGGTAACTCATCACTTTAGTCCTTTTGGACATGATTAACAATTGCGTTTTGGAAAACTGGACTGTATGTTACCACCTTCCTAAACAACTGGCTTTAGCTACTTAGAATGCCACACTGTGTGCAGTATTTAAAACTTACCTATTTTACTCCTAGTATTATCAGGAAAGTTTTTATGTCATTAGATTTTTGTTGGAAAGCTTCCATGGTACCTAAACACTAAAACAGAGTCCTGCTTCAGCTGATGACTTCATACCTCTTCTAAGTAACTTGTTCAGTTCGAGTACGAGACTAATCTGTTTTTATGCAACAGATAAACAGTTTCTATATGTGCCTTTCTGGTATGTTCAAATAAATTCAAACATGATAATGATTCTTCCACCTGTGTTATAGTAATACTTTAGTTACAGTATTTTTCTGTGTCTGAAAGGGTATTAGTTTCCATCTCAGACCTTCTCAGTGAATATTATAAAGAGCAGTGAAGTGATACTCTGTTCACCTTCAAACAGTTAAATGGGCACCTAACAGAGAGTCTGTAACTATAAAGATTTTTTTAAAGCCTGGTAAAACGAACAGTTCTGGAAAAGAGAAAGTTGGGATTCTGTTACCTTCTCCGGTCAGTGTTTAGTATGGGACTAGGACAAAGCGAATTAGATCACAGGTCTTCTAACATCCCCCATCACTTGACTGTCCTGACGGATCAGGTCAGTTTTGCAAGGTTTACTTCCGTTTAGATTTCAGTTCTTTAGTCTAATAACCTTTAAAGGGACCAAATTCAAACTTAATTCTAAGTTAAATGGACACAATTTCTGACACCCACTGACTCTGCCAAATCAGTAGTTGCTTTGTCACATCAAGGAAGTAAGTGCATAGTTCTCGTATTTCTTTACCAAACTGCATTCAGTTCTATTTGATGGGTGATTTGATAAATCTATGTCCAGAAATAAAAAATGCACAGATAAAAAGTGTTTTAATCTGATAGTTGAGAAACTTGTATAGATAGAAACCCCGTTTTATGTGACATATATGCTTGCATATTGCAGGATGAGATTGTTTCAGTGAAACATCCACATAAAAAATTTAAAGCAGAAAAAGAAAATGAAGAAAAGCCTGAGCCAGATTCTGGTGTTAAGAAGGAAGCTGAAGAAAAAAGAGAGACAAAAGAAAAGGAAAATAAGAGGGATTTGAAAAGGGAGAAAAAAGAAAAAGAGGATAAGAAAGAATTAAAAGAAAAGGATATTAAAGAAAAGAGAGAAAACAAAGTAAAAGAATCTACACAGAAAGAAAAAGAAGTAAAGGAAGAGAAGGTAACTAGGTCTACTTATCTTACATAGTGCTAGAGAAGGCCACCAGGTTTATGTGAATGATTTTGAGATGAAAAAGTGTTTTGGATCTGATCAGTTGCCATTTCATTAAAGTTTTTTATGTCATTTGAAGGTTTATTTTTACTACCTGAAACCACAAGGACAGGCATTTGAAATGGGGAGGTACATCTTCAATGATGTATCTCTTAATTGGACTGAATGTGTGCAAAAAATGCGTTTTTTCCTTTTCCATTTTCCTTTTCCATTCCACAGAGAAAGTAAAACGTACTGTCATTGAATGTCAGCATAGATTTTATTCTTATGTATTGAAGAGAATGCAGTAGTTATGGGGATTGCCATATGTTATGATTGCAGAGCCAAGATAAAATGTACTTAAGTATTTTTTTGTATCTTGTTCTTAGGTAAATGAAATCAAATCTGAAAATAAAGAAAAAACTAAAAAAATTCCATTGCTGGATACTCCAGTTCATATTACTGCATCTAGTGAACCAGTTCCTATATCAGAAGAATCTGAAGAGCTAGATCAGAAAACTTTTAGTGTGGTAAGTCCCATTTTGATAAATCAGTGTTTATACTTAATAGTCTAAATTGAGGACAATTGCTGATGTTCTTGATACTGTTACTTGGCACAGTAACACGGGTGATCTTTTGCTAAGTCTCAGGTCAATTAATGTTACTGACAGTGTACTAAAGTGATTTTTACTGTGTTCTAGCAGTTTTATTTTGGCTTTTTGCTGTATTTATGCAGGATAATAGAAAAACTTATCCAGTAGTTTGTAGGATTAATAGGTTGAGAATATGCACTCTAAAGATTCATCCTCAAGAATCACTTGTATATCCTGCTTCGTAAAGAGCAAATGTGAAGGAACTTAATTGGAATTGATGGAGTCTTTGGCTTCACCATATCATTTATGCTTTTCTTCTTTGCAAGATAGCAAGGAAAACTAGGTTTCAGCACTTCCCTTCTGAAGTATTGTATAACTAAAGTATTGCAGACTTTAGTTAGTGAACACAAGAAGGAACAATAGTAAAGCACTTAGAAATACCTTGCTGAGGTAATGTCTCTGACACCAAAAGAATTCTGTTGAATAACTATTTCTTACTAAGAATAGAATTAACATTTGAGAAAAATGCATATGCACAATTTATATGAAGTTTTCTAGGTTGGCTGAGGCCCTTGGAAAAGTATCAATGAGTTACTTTGAACAGCTATGCTTGTTGTCATTCAGATTTCAGCAGTTCTGTTTCTGCCAGCCAGGTCTTTTGGGTCTGTTGTGGATGCTGGCTGTGACACTCCAGTAGGATTCCCATGAGTATCCAGTTACTGGTCCATGGGTTTATTCTAAACAATCCAAGTAAATCACGTGTGATTTTCAGCGTGGGCCTTGAGTGATTCAGGTGGATATGTCTGTGTGGCTAATGACAGAAAATCACTTGATTTTCATGTACAGTTACATTTTTCTGATCACTTCTATATTTAAGAATTGCACTCTATAAGCTGTCTTTTAAAAAGCTACTTTAATCTGTGGCTAGTGCAATATGTAAACCAGATGCTTAATTACTTCTTGGAATGAGATGGCAGTGGAAGCGCTTCCCCAGTTTTTCTGAGTTGTCCCTAGATGCTTAGCTGGTGATGATGATATTCTTTCATTCCATTCCAGGTATTTGTTTGGTTTTTCTAGGTTTGGTACTGTGTAGAGGGGAAGAATGGGGGAAGGAGGTGATTGTTGTTTATCATTATGCCATGGTCAGGTGCAGTCCAATTAAACATATTTAGTTGCACTTTCAAATGGAAATGTTGTTCAGGCTTAGCTGATTGTGCTCTTGGTGACAAGGAGGATATGCATGTCATGTTTACCATGGCATTGGAGTTCAATGGTGTTATTAAGCAAATGTCTGCAATTTAAACCATGCCAACTGGGTTTATCTGGATTTATCATTAAAACATTGGATTCAAAGTGGGAAAATTCAAGAATGCACGACCTTTATCTGTGGCTAGTCTAGGCATTCCCTGTGGCCACATCTCGAGTGCTGTGTTCAGTTCTGGCCCCTCAATTGAAAAAGGACATTTTGCTGCTGGAGCAAGTCCAGAGAAGGGAATGGAGCTGGGGAAGGGTCTGGAGCATAAGTCTTATGAGGAGTGGCTGAGGGAGCTGGGGTTGTTGAGCCTGGAGAAAAGGAGGATTAGATTAGGGGAGACTTTATCACTCTCTACAACTTCCTGAAAGAAGGTTGCAGCCAGGTGGGGGTCAGGTCTTTTCACAGGGAGCCAGTGACAGGACCAGGAGAAACCGTCCCAAGTTGTGCCAGGAGACGTTTATGTTGGATGTATGAAAAGATTTCTTCAATGAAAGAGTGGTTAAGCAGTGAACAGCCTGCCCCGGGAGGTAGTGGAGTCACTATGCAAGGAAGTGTTCAAAAGAACAACTGGATGTGGGACTTGGTGATATAGTTTAATGGGGGTGGTGGTGTTCAGTCAAAGGTTGGGTTTAATGATCCTGGAGGTGGTTTCCAACCTTTACGGTCCTATACCCAAACTAGCTTTATTCTAGGTAGCATAACTTCTGCTAGTATCTGCATAGGAGTGAGGTTTAAAAAATGCTCAGACAAGCAATTTTGATCCTTTGTTTAATGCCAAGTGTAACGGTTGCAGAAAGTATTTGTTTGAAATGTACTGAACACTCTTATATTTAATTTTAACACTGAGTTTGTATAGCTTTGTAGGTGCTGAAAGGGGTAAGTCTTGTCCTACATGATCATGCTCAAAGTTTTAATAGTAAAATACAGTTGTAGTAAGTCCTATTCCTCAGAAATCCTATATATTAAATTAGTGCTTTCTCAAATCCTAGTGTTGTGTCCCACCCTTAAGGGGAAAGGATCACCCAAGATTCTTGGATGTTTGTGATGGAAAGGAACAATAAAAGTGAGAGGTTCTGCAAAAGCTTACAGAGTTTTGTTAGTAAATTACACACTTGGAATGAAAATCAGTGTGTTAGTCCCTGACCTGCCATATAAGCCCACAGCAGTGGGTTTTGAACAGAAAATAACATAGCCTCACAGCCATCCAGCTGCTGGTGTTTGAGATATACACATTAGCACCTGTATCTTCTGTGCTTCTACACCTTGTTATGTGTATTTTATAGAATCTAATGCTTTCATAGAGAAGTAAATTTCCAATTGGATTGATAATCTTCCAAAGGAAACATGTAAAACATTTTTAAGACCTGTGAGGAAGTCTTGTGTTTCATTTGACTTCTAACAATATTATCTTTACCTGTGGGTATATATCACAGTAAAAGGCGGGTCATGCTTTAGAATAATTTTTTTTCTTTTGAATTGATACATTCATTTTTTCTATTTCACAGTGCAAAGAAAGAATGAGACCTGTCAAGGCAGCATTGAAACAGCTGGATCGACCAGAGAAGGGCCTTTCTGAAAGAGAGCAGCTGGAACATACTAGACAGTGTCTTATCAAAATTGGGGATCATATTACTGAATGTCTAAAGGAGTATACAAATCCTGAACAAATTAAACAGTGGAGAAAGTAAGTTATTTTCTTGGGTTTTACTTGAAAAAGGGAAATCTACAATTGGTTCCATTGAGAAGAATAGGTTTTAGTTACTTGTCCTGTTTATTGTTTGCTCTTATGTCTTTCTGCTGTTTTAAATAGGAGTCTACTAAAAGGTGATTATATATTGTTCTGACCTGTAATGGATTGACTTTAAGCATTGATGCAGAGCCCTGTATTTTGTCCAGAGGGTGGAGACATCTCTGTGCTTAATGCTGACAGCAAATGCTGGGTACTTGTCACTGCCACTCTCTTTAGTCAAAACCATTCTTACCTTTAAAGGTCTGGTTTTCTCAGCTTCAGGTCATTTTGGTTTTTTATTAATTCCTGCTGAAAATATGCAGTTCTAAAATTGTGTGGAATGTATGATTCCAAGTTCTAGAATTCTTTTTTTTTAATGTACTCTAAAATTAAATTATGCATTATGCATTAACTATGACTTGATAATTATTTATCATAACATACCCAGATGCACTTCAAAAGTGAGGGAAGAGTTTGCATCTATATCAGGTGACAATATAAAAAGAACTAAGAAAAAAATACTGGTCTTGTATTTCATTGATAAGTTCTTAATGCAATTTGACTTACTTTCATTGGAATGTTCACTTATATATATCAAAGTCTTAAGTGTTGCATTTTCCAGAAGACTTCTGTTAGTGTAAAGTGCTTCTGCTGATTTTACTTCCTTTACTTGTAAACAGTAAGGTGATCTGAGATACAAAAACAAAATCCAGGTCTTACATTTTGGTAAATTTTGTATTATTTTAAGTAGAAACTTGTAGTAGAGCTGCTATTCATAATAATGCTATGATATTATGTGTAGATAAATAAAATACGTATTTCAGCTATATTTGATAAGAAGTAGTGTAGTTTATATAAAGTTAGAATGATCTCGCTAGACACACCATTGACTGGTTGCCTACTTATGCAGACTTCTAGACAGAAATTGTCATGTTTAAATAATCACAGTGAAGGAGCATACTATTGCTTCCTGAAGCTTCACACTTTGAATATTTTTGAACACCGTTATTCTGTAGACTCTTCTAAGCATTCCACCTGCAAATTTTATTCAAAAATTCCATATCTGTTAAAAAAACTTAACCTGTGATCATGGAAGGAAAAGTTTTCTTCAGAATTTTGGCATCTTGACAGCAAAAGACTTCATTTGTTCTTCTTTGGTTCCTTCAAGCACAGATTAGGCACAGATCCATTACTGTATGACTCTCATCCTCTTTCACAGTTCTTACTTGGTTTCAAAAGCCTTGACCAGACTTCCAAATTCTGTGGGTAATTTCCCTTGCTGAGGGTTTCATATAATAAGGTTTGTTGGTCAAGTGTCTTATGTTGTAAGAGATTTCATATTTGAAAGAATTTTTACTCCTTTACTGACTTAAATTTTTTATTTATAGACTGGTAAATACTCAAAATTCAAACAAACTTTTAGAAGATATATATAAACTGATAGCTATATTTTTAATAAGCATTTCACAAAAAATTGACAGAATTCTTATCAGTACTACTGTCCATGCACTTCACACTCTGAAGTACTTACGATAAATATTAAAAAGTGAAAAATAGTTAAAGGAATCAATCTTTCAAATGTTTTATTTACGACTACATAACATTCATTGTGCAATTAGACAATACTACGTAGATTATATAGCATTTCAGGTTTACTGAAGTAGCGTTCAGATAATTTCAGTTAAATCCATGTTCTGCTACGTAATACAGGGAGAAATTCAAAGAATTATAACTTCTCTTTTCTTCTTCCTCAGAAATTTGTGGATTTTTGTCTCTAAGTTTACAGAATTTGATGCCAGAAAGCTGCACAAACTGTATAAACATGCAATCAAAAAACGTCAAGAGTCTCAGGTAATATTTTCAGACCCCTTCAAAAGCCACAAATACATTTTTTAATTATTACAACGTTTATTAGATAAAGAGGATTATAAAGAAAACGGAAATCCACTTCAAGTAGTATTTGTGTTTGCAGTATAGTAGTCTCTTTTGTTAGGGTATTTTTCAATGTATTCAGATGAACTTTGGGATTTACCAGTAAGTACATTTACCAATGTACTTGTTTTTTTTAGCAACACAACGATCAGAATATTAGCAGCAATGTGAATACACATGTAATTAGAAATCCAGGTAAGAAACTTTCTATTGCGTTAAATTCTTTCAAGTATTCATGTTTATTTCATTTCACAAGTCTCCTGGGTCTGTTTTCCACACTGCTAAGTACCCACAGAGATAGCCTAATTTGAAAAGCTTCACTAATTTGCTGGTGAAATCCAGCAGAGTGAAGCTGGTTCTACCAGGTTATTTGAATGTCCTTTAAAATAATAAAGAAACATTTTTGTGTTAAATTTTGGGGAGGGGAAGACGTCTACTCAAAACCTGTACATTTCTTGGAAATTCTGTGACTGTAGCTGTTGTGGTGTATGAAACCACACTTTGGTGTAAGAAAGCAGTTCATTAGTCAGTCACAGTCTGTCCTTAGTTACAGGGGCTGTCTTTTATTGTTGACAATAACACTGATTTTTTTTTGCCCATGTGTTCCCACACCTGCCTTTTTGTGTGTAGTGCTTTTTTTAATCTTGTGTTACTGAACTCCTCAAGTATATTGTCATGGACTTAAAATCAACATTCATGTATTTTAGGAATACTACTGAAATTCTTTTGCTAACAAGGTGCACCTTTAAAACTGTTACTCGTACTAAGTCCATCCTTTCTTAGAGAGGAAGTTGCTGCTGTTCTATCTAAAATTGCTCTACGCAAGGCATCTCTACTCACTGCTCGTTTGGACAGTTAGCTTCGTAGACTGAATGGAGAGGCTGAGAAGTTCAGTTTCCAAGTCCTACACATCCACATTTTAGCTTGCTTCCCTCTTAATTCTGAAGTTTTCTTCTGTTCACTGGCATTAGTGCATTTGATTTTCAGCTATTTAGATCTTGTTTTTTTAAATTATGTCCCTTTCATATAGCTGACAGGTAGAATATAATAGGGAATTGAATTAGGTGAAGTAAAGATGTTATGATACTTCTTTTTAACCTCTGCTTTACTAAACAGATGTGGAAAGACTGAAGGAGAATACAAACCATGATGACAGTAGCAGGGACAGCTACTCCTCTGATAGACATCTGTCGCAATTCCACGATCATCATAAGGACAGGCATCAGGGAGATGCTTACAAGAAAAGTGATTCCAGGAAAAGGCCCTATTCAGCCTTCAGCAATGGAAAGGATCACAGAGACTGGGATCACTACAAACAAGACAGCAGGTGAGTTTCTTGAGTGATTTTGAAATCTGATCAGAATTCCCTTTATGTTTTTGTAGTTATGCTTGTAGGAAGCACCAAACAGTCTTTTCTGAGTAACATAAAATTGCAACTGTGATCTTTCTCTAATGCAGTTCTGTCAATTTTACATAATTGTGGCTCTTGATGTGTTACCAGTAACTCTTAATAAAAAATAATTTCTTATTTTTTAGATACTACAGTGATAGTAAACATAGGAAGTTAGACGAGTACAGGAGCAGAGACCACAGGTCAAGCCTGGAAGGGAGTTTAAAAGACAGCCGGGTTCATTCGGATCACCGTTCCCATTCAGACCACAGGATACATGCGGATCACCGTTCCTCTTCCGAGTACAGCCATCATAAATCTCCCAGAGATTATAGGTACCACTCAGACTGGCAAATGGACCACAGAGCTTCAGGTAGTGGCCCCAGGTCACCACTGGATCAGAGGTCTCCTTATGGTTCAAGATCTCCCCTAGGTCACAGGTCTCCATTTGAACATTCATCCGATCACAAAAGTACACCTGAACATACATGGAGTAGCCGGAAAACATAACAAAGACTGACATTTTCTGGACCTTCTTTTAGCCATATACAGTAAATTAACACAGTAATTGCCTTACATGACTTGAAAGATACAGATGGGATATTCTATCAGTAGCAGTATTGTTACTTCTTTCCAGGATGCAAGGTCTATTATCCCAACAGAAGAAAAATATTTTTGTATTTAAAGTTTATGCTGCACTGTGCTGCAAATGCTGTGGCACTTTTTTTAAGAGATGGAAGATGTTTACTTTTACAGGGACCTCAACACTGCCCATTTCAGACTGGATCTTACTATAAAACTCTTCATGTCAAAGTGGTTTGAGGCTGATAATGTTTTAAGTTATGTTTGTAAACGAACTTTTAAACACTGACCTGTGCTCATATTTCAGGAGGGAATGGGGAGAATATTTTTTTTCTTAGTAAAGAACTCTCAAGGACTTTGTTCACTTTCCAAAGCTACTTGTTTACATTGTACACTGCGACCACCTTGCCGCTTTTCATCACAAGCTTGAATATTTAAATTCTGTACCTATAACTGTAAAATAGCCAGGATTTCTCCTGTTTATGATCAGTTACAACGCCTTTTTACAAAACAAACAAATAATAAAAAAAAAAGAAACACAAACAAATGCCTGTAAATTGTTGTAAATTTATTAAATTAGCTTTTCCCCCCCTCAGGCTTTTTTTGACTGTTCCTTTCCCCACCAACTCAGGCCTTTTTGTCACAATTATGAAACAAAATCAGTCTACTTATATGTTTCAATAAAAGATTTTGATGGAGTCACTCCTCAGAACGTAAAAATGGGGAAAAGGAACATTTTATTCCATTTAGTGCTCCCTTTTTAGGATACTTTAGATACGTGTTTTGGTTTGTGGGCTTTGGTTTTTTTGCGTTATTTTGGTTTGGATCTTTTTTCCCTGTTAAACTGTCAGTGTTGTGATTGTTTGTAATGAAATCTTAAGAAATATCCAGCTAAACTGTGCTCTGGAAAGCTTTTCAGGTGCATTGGTTTTAAAGAAGGAGTGTCAAATACCTGAATACTTCAGTATCGAAATCCGTCAAAATTAATTGTAAATTCATATGTTCCCTCTTCAACATGGGCAATAATGTCAAATGTGCTATGCAGGTAGTTAATATTTTAGAGGATTTGAATTATGAATTTATTGACAGAATTGTTACAATGCACACTGATTGTACATAGATAACTTCTATCTGACAAATTAAATTTAAACTAAAAGGACATGTGGGTCTTGTAGTTTTCTGCTGTGTTTGTCTGTACAGTGTTACTTTTCCCCAGGTTTACCCATGAAGACATCTAAAGTACTCAGTTTTAATCCTGGTCATAACTAGAGAAGGTACCTAACCTGGCATCATGTAGCAGGAGCTCTATCCACTGCTCCAGTTTTTCTCTGCTCTTGCAATGTTGAGTATTTTTTCCAATTAAGCAGGTTTATATGAAAGCATTACTATAGAAGCACGATCTGTCCACAGAGTATCTCTAAGGATCTTGCTATAGGTACAGTTGCTGCACATTAAGCATTAAGCTCATTTAGCATAGGCTGGGACTTGGTTAATTAATGCTGCTTCATTTCTTAACTTTTTATCCTGACAGGATCTGAGGGGTTTGAGTGATTCTGCTTTCAAGCTTGATCGTTGAATAGTGTTTAGGCAGCAGAGTCTGATCAGGTTGTGCATGTGTACCATGCACCTTCCACTTCCCAAGGGTGAGAACCTAGAAGTTGGAGCATCTCCAGCCACGGACACAATTATTCCTGGTCGACAAGCACACAGATGCATCCTAGAGCATAGACAGGGCATTCCCACGGAGCCTGGTTCGCCATCAGTGTGGCTGTGATGCAACACTGTGGCCTCACATGACATGGTTGGTCTGTACATTTTCACTGAAGGTACCTCAGGTTTCTGAAATACTTGGTGGCTTTGATGATGTGGATCTCTGGGAATTAGTCTACTTATGCTTTGTAACTGTAACTTCTACTCAGTCGTATTTACAGATACACAAATGACATTTGCAACAGTATAATTTTTTCCCCTCTAGTTTCCATTATATTGTAAATATTTGAAGTTTGATGATGGAAATTACCTTCATAGCTGGTGAGGCCTGTTACAGTGTATCTTACTTTTGAATCCCATATCCTCTGCAAATGAGCCATTTGTCAATCAGTCTTCATGTAGATTTGATCCTTCCTTTGCTCATTTGTAATGAAGGGTCTCCAAGGAGTGTGTCCAGTTCCGAAGCATCCATCAGACACTAATGTTGCCTGTCTGTCAAAGGTTTTGGGAGGTAAGAATCCTGAGGACTGCAAGGGAAGTCCCCATATGGCTATTGATAAAGGTTTAGGCATTCCATCTACCACGCATGGAAGTCTAAGACTTCCGTCTTAATCCTGTTTTGTATTTCTAGTTTACCATTCCCAATAATACCCAAAAAGAGTAGACTCTTGTTAAGTATGAAAAAGCAGATTAAGAACCATATTACTTGCTCTAAAAGTTTTATGGACAGAGAAAATGCATATTCTGGTTGCTTCTAGTTGTCAGGGGTGATGATGTGGTCATCATTTACCTGCTCACAGTTGCTCTGTTTTCCCCTATTTTGATCCTCCATGCAGATGTTGTGGTGTCTGAGCAGCATTCAGACAGCTGCTGGTTTCTGAGAGCCTGTCACCACAGGACCAATCAACAGGACTTGGAAAAGATTCTCAGGCACCAAGCACTGAAGGATGGCAGTTCTGCGGTGGTAACATGACACTCCTATGAAAGGACTGTGCCCTGACCTCCTTTTGAGACACCGACTCCCTAGGATGAATATCTCTGATGGTCTTTTGAAACTTGATTGGCTTGTTTTGTCCCTGTGTGATAGTTTGTCATCCGCAAATATATCTTGTCAGTTTCACAGCCCTAACTGTAGCTGTAGGGCTCCACTTACAATATGAAATCCCAGGGCAGCACTCTGATAGCAAAGCAGTTTTAAGGAGCTGTTTCCATCTCCAGTGTTATGCTTAGTGTTGTGTTCAGTGACAATAGCTCTTTTTGGTAGGAAATTACCCCACCATTACTTAGGAATTACACGGAAATGAATGTAGACAATTTCTTGTTTCTGTTAGAGAGTAGTAAATAATGTTAAAATCAGTAATACCTGGTATGAGTTATCCACTTGCACCAAACAAGGTTTGTTTTATTGAACTATTTTGGGACAGGTATGTAGTGCTGTCACTTTGTCTTCATTCTTCCAACAAACTAGTGTGGCTGCACCTGAAATTTCATTTTTGTTCTTAAAATTTTATGCTGAAACTTTTATTTGTGAAACAGTCTGGAAGCAGTACCTAAGGAATATAGTTGTGTGGGATGCTAGGATCAGAATGAAGAGGAGGTTCATGGAATTCATTGGGGTTTTTTTAAGCTTTTTATTTTTATCTGTATTCCAATTACTTAAGATGAAAGTCAAGAACACCTGAATAATAGCAAGTACCTTCTGGTCCACCCATTCTTAAATTCTCACGGTGTATTTGGATATGGTCAACACAAAACCAATATTTCTAGCATATATTTTCCAAGTCCGTAGCCCTACCAATTTATTGGTAATTATTTTATTTTTTGTATTTTCAAAGCTTTTAACAAGTGAAAAATTGCTTTGGGATGAATAATGAAATTGCATGATGATTGTTAATTTGCATAAAAATGTAAGAATTGCTGTTGAAAAGAAAGTAACTTTCTGAACCTTGCATAACAAAGAAATAATTCTGCTTTTTAAATTATTTGTACCATCTTCATAAACCTATTCAAAAACTACTCTTGAGACTGAGCCATTACCACGGTTGATCCCATGTTTGCACTAACAAAAAAAAGGGCATTGCTGGAAGGCTGACAGTCTCCTCTGTGTTTGGGTGCCTGTGAGAGAGTCAGGTGAGTGTGTATTTATTGGATGCCAGATAGGTGACTGTGAAGGAAATAGTGCCCCAGGGTGTTGCAAGTCCCTCTGATGCTTGCTATTCAAACCTGAAGTGTCCAAACCCAGCCTGGTAGTGAGTGCACTTGTCTCCACAGCCCAAATTCCCACCTCACAACTTCACCCTCCGTGTTTCTTGAATACTTGGAAAATCGCTGCTTCAAGACTTCTGAGACATTTTGATGTATGAACTTAAGATCTCTATTGAGTTCATGCACTATGGCTGAAGCCCGAAGAACACACTTGGACATTGCATATTATTTATTTGACCCAGGTTTTTCATCAGGCAAGTCTGTCTTCTCTGAAAATAAACATCCAGAAATCATGGCAGAAAATCATGTGACACTGATCACATGAGAGAAAGTAATCAGAGAGCTTTTATTACTACAGTACTCTTAGACCTCCACTGCATTTTATTTGCAATAGAATTAGTATTTGCTGAAGTAAGTGAAGCATTTGGAAAGTAATCTCACTCGTCACTTAAAATTAGCTACTGGATTTGGTTTTCCCTAATTCGAGCATTGATAAGTGGCTCCCTGCAGTGTATGGACCAAAAGACACTTTGATATTCCTTTCAGTCACTGAGGAGCACACAGAGAACGTAAAAGCTCTGATTTTTGTAAACATACTAGATTATCATTCTTTTCCAGTCTAGGAACTGTGAAATGTAGCTGATGACTGAACAACACGTAAAACTACCATAGCACCAGGTATCCATAATAAAGCTGCCACAGGTCCACAGCCTTAAATGCCCTTTAGTCCTTTTGTCTGGAACTAACTGTTCCATCTCTTTTTTAACTGCTTGCAAAGAAGTTGCTAATATGAGAGACAGCTGTCTAGTTTAAAGTTTAACTGAATTTCGCTTGGGAGGGTTGATGATATTCTCCCTGTAATGAAATCTGCAGGTGAATTCTCTATCCAGAAAACAGTAAGCAGGAGGTCAGTTTTGAAACATCTAGAATACAAAATGGCAATTCCACCTCATGGAACTCTTATCAAAGCTATAAAATCTTGAAGAGTAAGGTCTAACTCAGTCTCGTTCTTGTCAAGAAAGTAAACAGGGCTGGAGAATTACTTCCCAAGATTCTAAGGGTTCAATAAGTCATGTCAAATTCCAGTTAGGAAGAGTTAGGTTGGAGTTACTCATTAACCTAAGTGCTGGAGGGAAACATGCACAGGAAGGAGATACTCCACGAGCTTTAATGAAAAAGAAAAAGCACACAAAGCACTCTCTCTAGTTTGGTGTTTCGAAACTGTATTCTTTCTTTCAAATGCCTCTGCTAGTGACTGAAGAGAGGTGAGCTACCACAACAGATCACCTTCCAGCATGTTCTGGACAAGTTTTTAAAATACAGCTTCCATCTGATATGTTACCTTTGACAGTGCAGCTTTCCTCCTTTTTTTAAGGAATTTTTTAATTAAGTGAATTCATTGTAAGATGAACGGACTTTATCTTTGGGATAAATGGGTATCTTTGGGATGACTATTGGACCCCCAACTGCCCTCCTTATGATTGCTCCAAATATTGAGGCAGATGGAATCAAATGCATATTAAGCTCACTAATGGTAGCTGGGCAAAGTGATCCTACCACATATATATCCCAGGGATTTTGAAGGCTGTAAAGCAGCGGGGAGGGACAGGTTTTCTGAACACCTATTTTTAAGCTGCCCCCAAGACAATTCTACAGGTAAAACACATGTTGTCCACGATTATCAGTGGAAGTGGCAACATCAGAACAGAACTCAAACCCTTTTAGTGAGTTCTGATCCAAATCCAACCAAACAGCTGGGGGATGTAACTGTAAATGAAAACTCCATTTGGGAGCTAGGATATTCAAATATTGTGACTCTTATGGTGGGGCAACTGTTGTTGGAGGACTGTTAGGCCCAGGAAACAAGCTGTATTTTGACCCACCAATAGATGACAAAAGGCGGGAAGACCCCTTTGCCAACGGAACATGGGCCTTGAAAGGACATTATTGGATTTTTGGCCAACATACTTATCCCAAGTTACCTCCAGACTGGTCAGGGATATTGTTCTTTTTTTGCTACCACAAGTTCAGGGAAATCTGCTAGGAATCAAACTATATGATGATTTAATTTGAGAAAAGCAGTCAATCCCTGGTTGGAGGGAGTGCCCAAAAGCGGGGAAAAGATGAATGGCCACCAGAACAGATCATAGAACACTATGGACCAGCCACTTGGAATCCTAATGAGTAAATATGTGTCAGTAAATAGGTGTCAGAGAACCCATTTAGAATTTCAGTTGGATAATTAGGTTACAAGCTGTCTTTGAAATAATAACCAACCAGACAGCTACAGCTCTTGACCTTCTTGCTGACCAATCCACTCAGATGAGGAACGTGATATATCAATATCAGATGGTGTTACCTATTAGCAGAAGAAAGGGGAGCTTGTGGAAAAATAAATAACTCAAACTGCTGTTTGCAAATAGATAATGACAGAAAAGTGGTAAAACAGATAGCAAAGGAAGTAAGAAAATTATCTCATGTACCAGCCCAAACATGGAAAGGGACATGGGACATGTTTGTGTGGTTAGCTGGTGAACTATGGGTTAAACAAATGCTATTTTTCCTCTTATGTGCTACAGCAACTCTCATCTTTTTACCATCCATGATCCCTTGCTTAGTGCAGCTCATTCAGCATGTGATCAAGGGGATGCAGGTGGTAGCCATGCCTACAGACCCAGAAATGGCAAAAGAAGGACAGAAAATGATGTCACTGTGAATAACTGCAAAACCAAAGAAGACCCAGGAAGAAAAGATTAAATCAGTGATAATTAAGGTTTGTAAAGACAATTATTGAGAAAATAAAAAGAGGAGGGATTGAAAGGAATAAGATGAATGTATCTTTACAAACAGACCATGTGAATCTGCTTGTAGATAGGGCCAGGAACTTACAGATAGGGAAGTAACAAAACAGAGAAACTATCAGTTCTAGAAAATGTCACTAATCAACACGGACTGTTGCTCAGCCAAGGCTGTGTTAAATTCCTGAACTTAAAAAAAAGAACAAAGACATAATAGAATTATGAATAGTGTTTTGTTATAAAAGAAAAAAAAAAGGGGTTGCATATTAGAGAGGGGCATAGAGTAGGTGATTTGGGGAGTCTGTACCTTCTGACTACCTTGGTCAATGGGGAAAGGAAGAGGGTGATGCAACTGAGAACTTAGGATAATAAGGGGACTGCTTTCCCCAACAATTTTAGAGACCCCAGGGGAAATGCCCCATAGACTCTCCCTTTATTCAAATAAAGTTACAAGACTCCTCTGTTTCCTTCTTGGACATAAACCTCTGGCATTGTGAATTTTTCCACACAGTTTCCCCTTTAAGACTACATGACTGTGAAAGCTTAATGCCTTTACGGTCTAAAGAAATGCACTTAAAAATATCTGCATGACCAGTCATATGTAAGAAATACTGATTTCTATAAACTTGCTAGTGATGGTCAGTAATGTCAAAGAATACAGCATCCTGAAATCTTTTAATATGGTTGGCTTCTTTTCCCAGCGCACTGTTCATGGTCAACTATTTATTAATGTTAAATATGTAATAATTAACCATAAGATTCTTTGTATTAATTTTCAGCTTTGTGAGTAGTAACGTTTTTGTGCTTCCTACAGTCTTTGTATTTCTCTCAAACCTAATTCAGATGTAAAATATGTATGTTAGCTGTATTTTGATCTCCAGTATGTAGCAACCTTCTTGCAATGAATCCCCAAGCTAAAACTTAGAGAACTAGATGGTTGGTACAATTAGTTTCTGGTCTTTCCAGACTCTGAAGTGAGCCCTGTTTTGTTTTCCCACCAAAAGAACAATCAGATTCTAAAACAATTACTACAGCACAAATACAAGGGTATTCATGGCTATTTCTGACGTACTTTGATTGAAATTAGTATTTCAGGTAAAGTTTACAGCATCAGAAAGAGGGACAAGAACAGAAGAACAAAGAATCACACAATCTAAGAAAAGACCTTTAGAACTGAAGTTGCAGCTGGTAGATAAAAGAAAGTGAAGCTTTCATCATGTGTTTGGATAATACCATGATAGAACTGCCAAACTCTTAGGGGGCATGAGCAAGGGCAAAGCAGACAAAGAGCAAAGGAGAGTATTTCCAGCAATCCACTGATCTTAATTACAGTCCAGAGCAGTCTTGTGAGTCTTGTTAACCTGCACCTGACCTTGTCTAATCATTTCTCCTGACAGCAACAAGGATGCATCAGCTTGTGTCAGCCTGAACCACTGCTGCACTTGAGGGAACAGGCAAAGTCCGTGCATGCATAGAGGTGTGGGAAATGAAGGCAGCAAAGAGTGGAGGATGTTCAGCCCCACCTGCAGATCTGTACCTACAAAAGATTAAGTGCCCTGACAGGAGATGAGGGACTGGGACATTCCCCCATCTGACAGCCCCTGAGTCCCTCCAAGAGGAGGTGGGAGAGGTGGTAAGTCACAGTGGAACTCCCTGTGGAGGGGCACAGGTCCCCTTCTGCTACCCTACCTGGCCTGGGTCAGGATAAAGCAGGTGTGCTGCTTCAGAGGGGTTCTGTAGGGAGGCTGACAAGGCTTCTCTAGTTCTTGGCCAATTCGAGCACCAGCCATACGGCCAGATGTTCCAACCCCTTAAGGTGAGGAGAGGTGAGTTTTGTTTTGATCCACAACTGAGGAAAGGAATTAGGTTCTACACATACCTGAAAGTGAGATTAAAACACAAACGAGGTTAGATGTTGGGATCCAAAGCAATAACTCACTTATTTTTTCATGAAGGAAGAAGGAGAGAAAGGAAATAGAAAAACAGGAAATTTCCAAGAATAATTATGAAAACCATAGAAAATGGGTTACCAGGAGTCCAGCACTGGCTTATAGACTGCATGGGGAAGATCTCTACTGGACGCTTTGGGTCTTTCCCTGGTGAAGTCCCTCCCAGAGCTGGCCAGCAATCCAGCAAGGGAGCAGAGCCAGGCAGCCAGAGCAGCAGGGTGGGGGTCACGAATAGCTTTGAAGAAGCAGCCAGGACAGTGAAGGACAGCAAAAACAGCAGACTCCGGCACTTTGTCGAGTTTTTAGACATGGGGGCAGGCTGGCCACATCCATCATGACTTTATTTGCTCTCTTGAAGTGGGCTGGCTCGTTGGTATCCATGAGAAGTTCGCCTGATGTTTCAAAGTTTATTACTTGCTCTGCTGTAATAGAGCTCTCTCTTTTAATGACTTGATACAGCATCCCCTCATTTCCTAAAATAAAGCAGTTTCTAAAGTTTTTGTTAGAGGCAGTTCAACACATCAGCTTTCAAACCTTAATCTTCTAAGAGGGAATGTAGAAACATTCCTTATTTTTTACTCATTCCCTACAACAGGGGAGACCTGAAGCAGAGCAAAAATGAGTGTGTAGCTCTGGAACTGAGGACCAGGGACAGCAAGGTGCAGTGGTGCCACTTGCTAGTGAAAGGAGGTGGTTGACGAGGAGTGGATAGATTGGACAGATCAACAACCACTGTTGCACCTGGTCTCAATTAGAGCTTTGGCTTTTATGACCACAGGGCCATTTTGAAGATCAAGGATGGGTACTTGGTCTGACATGACTGAGTATGACAGCTTCTCATGTCTATCAAGTCTGGGCAAGCTGGTGAGAAGAGCTTTGAACTAGAAACAGGAAGGGGGGAGATGATGATCCACCATGTGAGATATAAAATAATGTTTTGCTTCAGCCATTGTTTCAGCCATAAGAATGTATACTTATGTTAGAAATGAACTAACTTTTAGATACAATTAAATGCGGACAAAGTCGTCAAAGAAAAAGAAAACTATTGTTTATTAGTAACGATTCAGCACAGCTGGGTGCGCGTCTCTCCCCAGAGCTGAACACACACACCCCCCAACAAAATGGCTACATTTTATACCCTTTCCCGGCCAGGGCGGTCCCTGTTGGGTACTTCCCCATTGGCTGGGTACGTTGGAACTTACATTCTCTCCTGACCGCCTACTTTTCTGTGCCCTCCCCTCTCACCCCACCTCCCTCTCAGTCAGGTCTTCAACCCTGCCCCTCTCCGAGCTCACAGCAACACCCAACAAACTAACCAGAACAAATCCAAACCACAAACAACACCACATAGAACTGTTATGAACGATTTTTGAAGGTTGGCTTTTGCTATATGTTGTATTAATTATGAATTATGTTATAAGTTACATTAGAGATTATAATGTTGGGTATTATGATATTATCCAGTGGAAATACCAAGGGTATAAGATACATGTTAAAGGTTTAATGTTGTTGGGGTGGCTTTGACTGTACAAGTTTGGTTTCTTGGGGGTTGGGTGAGTTTTGTGTGACAGAGCCCATTCTGTGGGGACCAAGTTGTTGCCAGCCGGACTTGGGGAGCACCAGCAGGAAAGGAATGAGAGCCCTGAGCAAGGAAAACCCCGATCGCTTCAGAGACAGAAAAGCGCGGGCTCTTAGAAGGTTGACAAGGAGGCGTGGCTATGTAAAACCAGGGATTACTATGCACCAGCCACGAGAGTATAAAAGACCAATCCACCATTTCGTGAACAAGCCTCTGGCAACCAGCCAAGCTCCCAGCACCGTCCCTTTTTGCTTTGTGAATGTTTTTGAGTTCTCAATAAATATTAATAACCCATATCCATTTCAGATCTGGGCTGTTTATAACAGAACCGAGAGCTTTCATTCTTTAACTTAATAACCCTTTGGCTCCAGCAAAATATCACCTCATCTCTCACACTTACGTCACATAGACAAGGATGTAGGCTAGGCTGCTGGGGGCGGGCAGGAAAAGGGGAGTTAACCAATGCTTGTCACTTAGTGGGATAGAAGGGAGAGGGGAAGGGGGGTGTCGGTTTGGGCGCTGTAGGCAGTCAGAAAGAATGTGAGCTCCTAAGTACCCAGCAAACAGGAAATAGGGACAGGGACCCTACCAGTTGAGGAAGGTTATAAAAGTTTGTGCATTTTTAGAGAGAGGTGCCTCCTCAGTGAGATGCACTTGACTCAGGTGACTCATTTATATCAATAACTAAGTGTGGCTTTGATGACTTTGTCCTCTTTTAACTTTATCAGCAATAGAGTATTTCTCACAAGCTTCAAGAGAGGAAGTTGTGACCTGGACTGACAAGCAAAGGGTTCAGGCTGACGTGGACAGGTGAAACCCCCTGCCAGCAAAACAAGGCTGAAGGGGTCCCGGCCCACACAAACAAGGATGTGCAAAGAGGACTCTCTGCACTATGGTGAAAGTTCTCACACCTTTTACACAAGATGATCATAACTGGGTACTTCTCTACATGCATGGAGTCACTACAGACTTCACCTGACTGCCACGGCTTTTCAAATACAAAGAACGAGGATCTTGAGATGCAACTCATTATGTCCCAGGATTTGTGGATACTCAAAATCAAAGCTCATCTGCAAAAGCTGGAGTTTGTTAATTTGCAGGGGTGACAGTCTTTTGCAAGGCTATTCTTGACATAATACCAGAAATGGGTTTACCCATGTGTAGAAGATTATGTTGTGGATTTTTTCTGTCTAGGTAGAAAAGCAATATGAGAAGGAAAATGAGAACACAAGGCTCCGTTAACTTCACAATGACATGTGAAATTTTTGTTGTAGGAGGCTTATTTGCTTGCTAAAATTACATTTGTGGGTGGCAGAGTGGGAAGGCACTGCTGGATAACTAGAGATGAAATGGTAACTTCAACTCGGCTGCCCCTTGGTAGCATAAGACAATTAATGTAAGGAAGTTATGAGCATTGCTTTGTCCCTTTGTAGAAAAATGCAGCTAATGGTGAGTGCTATGAGTTTGAAACAAAGCTTTGGAGGTTACAGGCAGGGGAAAGAGCTTGTCTGAGATTCAAGGATGCAGTGCTTCAGCCAAAGGTGATACACAATAATCCCTATATTCGAAGTTATGTGTAAGGGCGAAATAAATGAAGAATGGAAGAATTGCATTCCCCATTTAGGAGTGGGATAGACTGAATGCTGACTCTATGCATGAGCAACAGAGGTGAAAAGGCAAGATGGAGAAATTCCTAATTGTCTTAGTCTCTAAACCACCAAATACTTTGGCACATAAGAAAATTATATCCAGAAACTAAAAATCAAGGAGACTCTGTATGTACATAGTGGTCCATACATAAGTAACAAAGAACCCTACTGAGGGGAAAGTAGTGGTAAAAAAACCTGCTTAAATTGTTACCTGGGGAAGATTCATTAATTACTACCAAGATAACCCTATTGTCCACAATTACACTATAGTTAGCAGCTCTTAGTTTACAGCCTCCGCCACAGGTCAATATATTGCCATTTAACTACTGGCACTTTAACTAGCCAGTAAAAATATCCTCTGAGCAAAGTTGAATCTGGGAGGGTTTTTACTTCTTGTCATTAGACTAACTCATTCACTTACCAATGAACTGCTTTTAGATTGCAGGGTTCTGGTTGTTATTTTTCACCCACGGAGATGTTACATAGAATATTGATTTTAGAGATTTGCATTATAATTACCAGACAACTGACCTTTTCTTAATATTAAAAGAGCTGGTAAGATTTTCACTTTTGAAGTGAACCTCCTTATTTCATCCTCCCTCTTACCCTGCTTTTGGTTCACATCTCTGACTGGATGAAATGGATCCTTCCTGGTAGAACTAAATGGGAAGAAATATTCAGAAGATGATGTAATGCACTCCAGCTGCTGACAGCTGTTTGCTCTGTTCGAGCTAGTGTAGAAAAAACTCAGAGCAAAATCCTCTCCGATGTGCACAACTAGAGATTTCCCTACACACTTTGCACCCATCAGACAATGCAGGAGCAACATCCTAACACATTTTTGAAAAAAGCTCTATTTGGCTTTGTTTTAATAATAGTGAAATCTAGATTTTTATGAGTCTAAACCCCAAAGCAGAAAGTGTTTCCACTTATAAGGATCTTCTCTTTCTGTCCATGAAACAGCAACATCAGGATTATCAGATTGTATGAACAGAGTATAACAATACAAAACAGTGCATCCAGAGAAAAGTCAGAAAGTAATCCATTCTCTTAAGCTGATGGTCTGCTGAGACAGAAAAAACTCTTAGCACTTCTGTCAATGAACATGCAGGTCTGCTTGTGGAAAGCTTTCAAGGACTCAAACACAGAGGGTCATCTCTGTAGGACTTGGTATTATTTGGCTAAGGAGCCTTGAGTTGTTGTGGAGAAAGGGCAGAAGATTGTGATTGCCATAGACAAAGGCACATCTGAAATTACTTTTCACCAATTATTCTTATTATACAGGAATATATATTTGTGCTTTCTCAATGGGACTATTTATTGAGTTCTTTAACACATACAAAGTTCATCTCAATCGCAAGAACGAGAGACTGACTTTTTTACATGCACATTAAAAAAAAAATCATTCTGAAATGGTAGCATTCCAAAGAATCCCAAACACTACTGTGCAAGGCACAATTAAGTGATTAGGGCCTTCTACGGGATTTATTATGGCTGAAGTATTGTAAAATTTTTTTCCCAAAAAGCCTGTTCTGGTAACAATTCTCTCATGGCTGAGTATCAGCTTACTTATTTTGCAGAGAATTAGTTCATGGTGTTTTAAGCAAGCTAGGGAGTGATGACTGGCAGCACCTGAAGGAGCAAGAACTAGATGAAGGCAGGTCATGCTAAACCACTGGCACTACAAAGGTCAGAAATTAGGGATGAGAGATGGCATCACAGACAGTGGCGTACATTACTTTTTAACTTGACCTATCTACAAGGGTTTGTCACCACTGAGATGTCTCTACAGACAGAGTTACAGAAAGTTATTCCTCTAGCATACCCCACCTATAGAAAGTGGGACTGGTTTCAATCCTAATATATTCTTTGAAGGCAGGTCCCATACATTTCCAAGCCAAGTGGTATGAAAAAGCTGAGCATCTATACCCTGAAAACGGATAGCAACCTGCACTTTTATCCCTGCCAGATAAAAATGGTAAGGCCAGTAGGATAACTATTACAGTCACCCAAACAAGCAAGAAACTTTTGTTTACACATCTCTTTCACAGAGTTTCGAGTGAGGATTCAAACAAACACCTGTCTCATACTTTCTAGTCAAATACATTAATAACGGCTGCAGGGTATTTAAGGGTTTTGCCAACCTCAGCTGTTGAAACTGTTTTGCTTTCTGTAAAACACTTGCATGGTAATGGCAGCAAAGGAGAAGAGCCCTAAAAGATAAAACACTGCAATTAGAAAATGCAGCCCTTGTTCCTCTGCACACTTGTTATATACTTTGTATCATTCACTGGAAAATGTAAACACTCTGGGATTTTAAGACCAAAATTAACACTAGAGGCATTACCACTAAGACCTTACCCACTTGGTCTCTTTCCTCTTTATCCTCTGACTTCAGCTTCTTCATTTCTCTTTTGCACCCTTCCCCTGACCCACACAGAGCTGCTTTGGGAGGCGCGAAGGGGTCAGTACAGCAAGGATGGGGTGGCCTTGTTGCCTTCTCCAGTTCTACTTTCAAAAGAATCAAACATTGAAGGTTTCAGGCTACAGGCAAGGCCTAGGTCTGGTGTGAAACTTTCCCAGGCCAAGGTGTCTCCATCAGTCAGGTCTGGGAGACAAAGAAGTGTGGAGAAGTGCTGGATCAAGTGGCTTGTCTCTCGTGAACATAGGTTGTCCCAGGATATGAACCAAGGCTGGAATTTAAAACGTACCTGTTAAAATCAGGGCTGGACTAGTTTCACCTGACTTCAGCTATTTAAAATAGCTGTTTCCTCCTCTCCTGGACAACAGCAATAGGCATTTCCAGAAGAAAAGTCAATTCAATTGACAATCACCCCACCAACTACAGAGGCAGCTTACATGTTTAGTTTGCTGAATTTAGGTGAAATACCTCTCAAGCATTGAAGACCTCTCAAGCCTCCAGTCTCTTTCGAGGCACCTAAGACCTCTGGACCTAAGTCTGGATAAAGCTATCCCCCTGTAACACCATAAAATGGTGTTTATTTGATAATAACTCCCAGGTGTTACTCTCACAAGATGTGAAAGACCAAGGCAGAAGAGGAATTTCAACTTGTGCCTTCCAAACTCCAGCAGAATGCTCACCACCACCACACTTTAAACTCCACCATGACCTGCCAAACATGAGTGAGCAAGTCAAGTACCTGCCCAAAAAGTCCTGCAAGTAAACCAGGCAGATGACCAACACGTGAATCTGGCTGGGGTGCAGGTACAACCCTCAAAACTGCTTTAGTTTTCTCTGCTCAGCAGTAAAATACAGATTCTTTAAGGGGGCTTACTGGACTAAGAGAGTAGAGATCCTAGAGAAACATGTGGGTTCAAGTTGAAAAGGCTTTACTGTGTGTCTCAGTTTCGGATTTAGATATTTCACACACAAACTAGACATACAAAACTTTTGTAGACCCAGCCCTCAGCACATGCTAGAATCAATGACACGTGCACATTTTGTGTACAAAAAGGAGTACTGTTCTATTGTTACAGTGTAGAAGTGGAAATTAAGGTTTAAAACTAGTGTAAAATAATTCCTATAAATAAGTTACTGGCACTCCCCACATGACACACTTTTTTCTATCTTCTTAATGAGTCCTGATACATACCCCTGCACAAAGACTGTAAACAATCTAACTGTTCACAGTTAATTTACTAACAGCAGCTTTTAATGTCAACAAAGTTTAGTTTACAAACAAAGAATTCTGAATCAGATCAATTGTTTTACATCAACATCACAAATTTACCTGCATACTTGTAATTGATCTGTGGCTATGTTGCTCTCCATAACATGATAATTAATGAGAATTATAAAATCTAACAGACAACACTGATCCCCGCAATCCTTGTTTGTTTTGACTACAGTTGAAGAGAAGTAGCAGCACAATAGAGAGAATGCTTCTCTTGTAAAAAACAGAATACTTGCTAATAAAAAGGAATCATTACTAGTGCTGTTTGGACATTGTATAGATAGCAGTCTTCAACAGGAACAGAGAAAGACAGAAAAGAATTTATATCAGTCAAGACATAAATGGGCATTAAATAACCAAAGAATGAAAATTTCAGTGTAAAACATCATAGCTGCACTTACATGAAGAAAATGAATGCAATATTTTAAACTGCGGTGTGTCTATTCTCAGAAGAGAAGAAAGCCATGAGACTTCTGGGCTTTTTTTCAAAACATGTCCACTAATGAAACTCTCATTAGGCAGTACAAAGCTTGCAACATTGCTTGCTTCACTTTGGAGCGTATATAAGTAAACAACCACTTGAACAGCCTCAAAACTCATCAAACAAATGCATGGTAGCCATAATGCTAAAGTAAGAGAATGTAAACAACTGGTGATCTATTTTCTGGCAGTACAGCAGCAGCAGCAGAAAGGAAATGCAATACTGAAGGTCTGTAACTTGACCATAAGAACAAAAGGTTGTACTCTCAGGCTGTGTTCCACTTAACAGATGCTCTATGCAGATTTTTCTTCCAGATTTTTTTTTCAGGAAGAAAAAAAAGAATTTTTGGTTTGACAGGCAATTGAGCCTACTATTTCTTTTTATAATATCCTTGTTTAGGAGCCTTCTGTACACACAAAATAAAGGATTAGGCATACAGTCTCTGCCAGTCCTGCAACATGCTTACTAATGAAGTTGTCAGACTCCACAACTACAGAGAACTATCATCATCTGTTGTTAGAAGCTCTGCTAGCATATGGTTAGGAATGCTTTAGAAGATACTTTAAAAACCCTTTTGAGTAAGCCACTAATATCCACGGCTAGCCTAAGACAAAGGCCAACAACAGACAGCATCAGTAATGGCTGACTGGTTGTTGCATTAAAATACTGATGATTACATTACACAGCCTTCTGCAGAGCTTGTGGTGTTAGACTGACACCTGTGAGAGTAAGCTCCTACAGGTATGACAGCTGCCTCCTGTGTACAGTAAACACATACATATCTAAAGCTACTTTTGCCTTCTACAGCAATTTCCATGATTCATTTCACTGATACATCTACCGGATAAGATTATTTCTCACACACCTCAACTTCTAGCTGTAATACAAGCTTAGCGAAGCAACATTCAAAGTTGTGATTAGGTTTATTACGTCTGTATTTCTTGGTATGTATCTGATGTAACTTCTTTTAAGTTTTGGCACTTTCAATTTACCTTCACACTGTGAGATTAGCCTGCAGCTGAAATACTTCATATATACTTAGCAAATCACCTTGTTACACTAAGTTCTGTAATCTTACGGACTCTTCTGTATAATTCATTCAAATTTCACCATCTCTTCTTTGGTTTTACAGAAAATAATTTTCTATTCCAGGGTTCTTCTGGTCTGAGAGTTCTCCAATAACTTGAAAAGAGGATTTTTATAATGCCTTTCAGGAGGGATGCAGCAGTAACAAAGATCACTGTGTTCTTGTTCAGTATCTCTGCAAACACTACAAAGGAAATGTACAACTGGGATCCTGAGGGAATGGTTCCTGATATGAGTTTCCCACACACTGTCTTTTCAATAAACTGGCCTTGTTTGCAGCTGCTGGTCATAAAATTTACACATCTTATTTAGCAGAAAGAAACAAGCATCTGCAAGAAGTATAACAATTGTATTCAGCACATTCCTATCCAATATCCTATCCATTCTATTTGGCTGGGAGACAAACTGAGACTTTATTTATAGATTACCTGCCCAGTACGTGGTCTACATCCCCAATTTCTGTGCACCCCACCAGGGGTCACTTACACCACCTTACTGACGTTCCTCAGCAGGGGGGCAACAATTCTTCTATTGTAATAATTTAAAATATTTACACACTGCACAGCCACTCTTTTACATACACACATATACTTACTGGTACACACATCTAAAGCATTTTGCAAAGACTGACTACATTGTGGGGTTTCCAAGCATGAAAAAATCTCTAGCCTTCTGTAACACAGACAACTGGAGGGTCTATGGAGAAAAAAAGAAGTGCTCCCTCTAAGTTTAAGCTCTCTCTGCTCTCTCCAGAGACCACTCACTAGCTTCAAAATACCCATTTTTTTTACTAAAGCTCTCTTGGAAAAACCCACAAGTTAATTCAGTTAAAAAAACATGTTAAACCAAGTAGTACTTAGAGACAGCACTGAATATTTCATGTGTAACACATAGTTACTCAGATACACACTTAAATATTTAATATGTAAAAAATAAAGTGCTTTCTACCAGGTCCCAATGCAGGGACATTATAAAACTTTTGAACAACTGTAAAACAAATAGATACATAGAATACTGAATCAAACATACATAGAAACAGTTAACATCCAATCTCATGGATGCCCTGAGACAAAACATCCCTTCATATACATGGTATATACATAGATATTCATCTTTACACAATATATTATGACAATATATATTTCAAAATTTTGTTACAGTCCAAAAAAAATCCTACAAATATATCAGGAACCAGACTCTCAATCTCCGCACAAATATGCAACAAGGATCAAGCACAGAAATCCAAGACTGACAAAGAATTTGCTATCCCTGCCCACACCACCACCTCCACTTCTGGGAAAGATATGCCAGTGCTCTTTGCTGGGGTGCAGTGCCTCCACATCCTGCAAGGCACTGTGACCAGCAGCTGAGAAGTTGGCATCGCCAGTGGTGAGTAGATCAAATATACACAAGTAAAAATAGATGTCCTTCACAAGCATCTTCTCATGGCATTTGGTGGTAGCTGTTTCCAGTGTGTACCCTGATCGGGGATGAGCCGCAGCACCCCAAGGAAGCAGCTTTCCCACCACAGGCAATGGCAAGTGGCCGCTCTGATCAATACGTTCACTGGAAGGGCAGCCATTCACGCACAGCTGCAGATCCTGGCTCTCCTCGTAGGCCATGACCAACTCCTGGGGCATGCGAATGGCCAGGGTCAGGTAGTGCCCAAGCTGGCGGATATACACTGTGGTCCCGATGTACCTAGCATGCATCTCGATGTATTTGCCACTGACTTTCTCCACGATGTGCAAGCTCCTGGTGTTCCCATCTCCTCCACTTGTTGTACCATCAACAAAAGCTGCAGGCAAGTCATCAGTCACTGCTTGATATACTTTCTGATCTGTACAGTCTTGGTATGATTTGAAGATAATAGTTATCTGTGGGGGAGGGGGAAAAAAAAGGCAAAGTTAGCAGAAAGAAATCATCATCTCAACCCCTTTTCCATTTTGTAACTAAACATATCTGGAACTGCCCACTACCTTAAAACGTAACAGTTGTCCACAACTCATGCCTAAGGAAAACAGCCTGTACACACGCTTAAAGCAGTATTTTACCAGATGGCAAATGTTAAATTTGTTCTTATGTTGGCCTGGAAGCAAGACTACTAGCATGTGGCAACAGCCTTGAGGTCCGGAAAGGAAAACGCTTTATATTTAATTAGGCATCACAACTACTTCCTGCCTGACAGTTTCTTAACGCTTTGGAATGCATCTTGCAATGACAGAGAAGCGTAAGGACCAAGTAATTCCCACGGTGCTGGCCACTGTGGCAAAACCAGAATGAGACCATGCAAAATCAGAGAAAGGTATAATTAGGACCAGGAAGAACAACTAGTCAAATAACGGCTTAGGGCTCCTGGATACATTAGTCCTAGAAACTGGGAGATTTGACACTTTGAGTCCACTGTTGCTAGAAAATGTGCCCACAGAGAAACAAAGCAAGACTGAAAGATACTCAAAGATGTACCTTTGAAGAGTGAGTAACTTCCAACACAAAAATCACTATCATAAAGCAATTAATTTTTTTTTAAGATTAGAATTAGCCTTATAAATCTTTCTACTTATTGGAGTAAGTCACAACAAAAGAAGCAGCAGGTCTGCCAGTCCTACTTGAAGGTAATGACTAGGCTATATGGCAGACCAAGTTTGGAGTGTCTAGCAGCTTTTCCTAAAACAAAAAATATAATGAGAATTCACATCTAAATATTACAAACAGATATGCTACTTCCTTTAGAGTTCTAGAGGGGAAGGACTTCTTGAAAAGGTCAAAAGACATTTTGCACCATGAATAGGTATTTTAGTAATTATTTTCATCATTGATTGATTATATCATATTAGTTACAGTCTATGATTTAAGCAGTCTGCTAAGAGACTCAGATTACTCCAAAACCTATCAGAAGGAATTTTTAAATTAATGTTAAACCTAAAATCTGTTCCACAGCAACCTCACACTTTAGTTTCAGTTAACCACCACACTTCTGCACAACAACTTTTATTTCTGCCCCTCTTCTTTTGAAGTAAGAGCTAGAGGTTAAATCAAGCATCAATTACAAAAAAATTTGAATAAAACATCTGCCCTCATTAGCCTCACCTCTCTATACCACTTGTATAAGACACAAGTCTTTCCACCTGTCTCCTCCCCATGCAACAATTTCTTCTTCAGAGTATGCAGACATACCCTAAACAATATGAGATTTATTTTCAGTATTTGGTTTATTCCAGGTGGTTGATGCTTTGTCAGTGTTTGTCTCACAACACAGACAATACTTAATATTTTGACTTCGTATGTTCTCACTAGCGATGACTGGATTTTTCCAATAATTTTTCCTTGCATTAATCAGTTCTACAGCCTGGAATGTATCAGCTATATAGCTTGAGACCATCTGTATTCAAGTAATTTGGTAAACTGATGTCTGTGAAAAACAGCAGAGCTGGAATGTTTATGCCCAAAATCCAGAAAACACACAAGTGCCCCTGTTGCTGTAAAGATCAACCCCCCAGCTTTGTGCTTAGTAAAGTAAGCACAGCAACCTACAGGAGAGAAACTTGAGGTCTCTCAAGTGATTAGTATTTCTGCATATAATCTAGGCCATAATACAGTAAAAGGCCTTTTATTTTGTGTAACACAGTTTGGATGAAACAGACTTCTACCTCAGCCCGCTCAGACAAAGAAGCATTGCTATTTCCTTGAGCACATTTGCATTGTTCTGCGAGGGAAGAATGATTTACACATCTATAGAAGTGAAGCTCTAAGTCTCCTTAGCACTTGGACAAGGCTGGAGTCAAAAAGTGTTCATTGTTTTAATGAGACACTGAATTGGCTCCTTGCTAAAACGTTTAAGCACGGCACCTGGCAAAATCTATCAGGAAGCAGCTACCAAACTGCTGTCTCCAGAACTCCCTTGTTTCCAAGAATGAAATGCACACAATTTCAGAACACAGAGAAAGAACAAGAAACCTTCACCCTAATTTAAGATTAGCAATAACACTGGATGCTGAATGAGAGCTGAAGGACTATTAGATGAATAAAGGCCTCCATGAACATCGCAAGGACACTCCAAACAGAGAATCAACAGAGACCATTAAGATTTTCAAACGACATACTTGTATTTAAACATTGCAGCTCAAGGCACTGGTTTCGAATATTCTGTTGTCTGTCATGTGACATCCATCTAATCCATTGGCCAAATCAGTAAAACCAGAGTGCTGGATAGGCTTTGCCTTACCACACACTCCTATCTCAGTATCATACCCTGGTACTGACAGATACTCCAGAACCTGCTGCAAAGGGAGATGAAGCAAAATTTCATTGCAGAGTATTCTCTCTTTAAATTCTCAAGGTAACAGAGAGCATTAAAAAGTGAAAATGGTTATTTCTAACAAACTTAACACATGTTATATATGTCTGTGTATCCACAGTACTTTTCACACTCTGTCTGGGTCCCAAGAACAACTTCACAAAGCTGCTTATGCAGTACTATTTACAGACTAGAGATTAGCTGCCCTTTCTAAACTTAGGATGGAAAAATCCAAATGCCAAAATCTTAATATAAAGAAAGATTTTTGAAACTATCGATGTATCAGCCTTGTTCTTTGGGCACATACAGAGCTCTTCTGCAGTGAGGCACCCTGAAAGATGAAAAGAAAGGTTTCCAGAGGCTTATCTGAGGATACAATAAACGAACATCAGCTATAGTAAGATTACTAAACCAAAACAAACTTCACACATACAATTTGCACACATATAATTTCATTTTGGACTTCATCCTCCCACTCCTACTGATGCCAGTACTGATGAGTACACTGATCACAAAGCTTTCTTAACTTCCTCTGCACATGCAAAATCTTTCAAAGATGGTGTTACTGAGCTGTAAAACTGCAGTTTCTGGAAGACCTCAATGTATTTGTAGAAGCTGCCTGGCTTGTGTGCCTTAAAAACAACACTTTCAACTCTTGAGTTCTTATATTTATCCTCCCTACTGCCACAATGCAATTAAAATGATGAAGGTATCACTATATGTTGTTATTTTACTATGCATTTCATAGAGTCCTAGAATCGTTCGGGTAGAAAAAGACCTCTAACATCATTAACTTCAACCTTTATTGTACATTGGCGAGCTTAGGGAGGAGTGAGTGAAAAAGTGCTCAGTGGAAAAGGACTTAGGGATGCTGGTTGACAGCAGGTGGAGCATGAGCCAGCGTGGGTCTAGGGGGCAAGAAGACCAAGGACATCCTGGCTTGTGTCAGACAAAGTGTAGCCAGCTGGACCAGGGCAGTGACTCTGCCCTGTACTCAACACTGCTGAGATCACACCTCAAATCCTGTGTTCAGTTTTGGGCTTCCCACAACCAGAAAGACATTGAGGTGCTGGAGCAAGTCCAGAGGTGGGAAACAGAGCTGGGAAGGGTCTGAAGCACATACCTCATGAATAGAGGCTGAGGGAGCTGGGGGTGTTCAGCTTGGAGAAAAGGAAGCTCAAGGGAGATCTCACTGTTCTCTACAATTCTCTGAGAGGAGGCTGTAGCCAGATGGGAGTCAGTTTCTCCTCTCAAGTTACAAGTGACAGGATGAGAGGAAATGGCCTTCAGCTGTGCTGTGGAGATTTAGATTGGATATTAGAGAAAATTTCTTCACTGAAAGAGCTGTCAAGCACTGGAGGAGGCTTCCCAGCCTCTTAAGTCATCATGCCCAAAAATGTTTAAAATGCATGTAGACGTGGCACTTACGGACCATGTTTAGAGGTGGAATTGACAGTTTGTGACTGGACTCGATCTTAAAGGTCTTTTCCAACCTAAATGATTGTATTATAGCCTCCAACAAAACTGTAGTATAAGCTACTTCTGCAAAATAAGACAAATTCATCTCTGCCTTAGGTAGAATGTCCATAAAGATGAAAAGAATAATGACATGTGACCAGTTACATGATCCTTCTACTTCTTAAAACATTTAGAACATTTATCTTCCAGTAACCTTTCAGCTGTTTTTCAATTACACTGTGCTTACTCTGCAATGATTTCCGGAAAAATTGAAACCAAGCTACAAGAGGTATTTAGAATGTTTTTACTTTTGGAAAAAGAACATCTATCCCCAAAATTCCCTTACACTGCTGACAGCACCAGTTCCCAGGTTCCAAGGTTTATACCCAATAAATTACTACAGTAAAAAGCTCTGTAGTTTTTTTCCTTCTCTGCGTCCTTAAATTCCCTCTCTCACCCTCAAGCTATCTATTATAAAACACCTGGACAAGAAAACCTCCATTTCCAATTAATGCAAACAAGAAGATACCTCCAAACAAGAAAGAAAGCTTTCCATTGGCAAGCCAAAGCATCTCTGCCTCATTTGCTATTCAGCGACAATTGCTCGAGTGATATCCAGAACATCCGTCACAACAGCAAAAGGCAATAAAGACTCTGTACCCCTCCAAATAAAGCACACAATAAATAAAATTTTAAAAACCCCAACCTTCTGTTTAATGCACTCTATAATACCCTTCCTACCTGCTCCCTGTAACAGACATTTATTCTCAGGGAATTGCAAAACCACTTCCAAGACAGAGAAGCTCTTTATCTAGAGCTGGAGAAATCAAATATAAATAATGCCGGTGACCTACTCAAAACCCATACAAGAAGTCTGTCAGAAGGAAAAAGAAAGAAGAGCTTAACCTCAGTTTCCCAGTTACTTGGTGATGATCCCCCTTCTCCATCTGAAAGGCCCTAGGATCCTATGCCAAGGGGCATAAGCACATCGGGCAAGCTCAAAAAAACTGGAGTTTCTAGTTTCAGCTAGACCACAGAACATAGCTTTTGTTCATGGTGGAAAACAGATGTTACTATGGGTAACACAAATATGCAAAACACCTACAAACTGTCAAAAGCATTTTTGTGAGTAAGTACACAGCTCTCACAAGATGTGCTCTTCCAATTAAGGAATTCAAGGAAAAGTTTTCCTGCTTTTCATACTTTCATGCCAGATGCACAGTGAGGGGCAGGGGAGAAACAACATGCTTTTATTCCTCACATTCTTACTTGAAGTGTCGTCCTGGCATTCGCTTGTCCTTTATGAACTTTCTGGATAGTCCTCAGACTGCTGGGGTTCCATAGTCTCTTAGGTTTTGGAGAGAGAAGAAAACTTCACACAATGTTGCCTTCATCACCAACTGCCTCAAAGACTGGTACACCAGAAAGCTAAGACAAAAGTGAAAAGTACTAACTCCCTACAAGAGCAGGTGATGGTTTACACCTTTCAAAAGGACAATGGGGTGAAGATTAAACATCCTGTTTCTATGACTTCTTAAACCACTTCCCCCAAAAAAATGCATTCAGGAAAAACTAAATCTTCTACTCATACTGTCCTTCCTTTCATTAGGCCTGCTTTAGAGCGTACTAATTAGGTTAGTATTTGCTTTGGCTTCTGTACAATTTAAGTTCAGCATATATCTTTGTTTTTATTTCCTGTTAAACATCTATTTCAAATACATGCAATGAAAAAACAGCCAGACTAACAAAAGCAACAGTCTGAAAACTTTTCTTATGAAGAAGGTAGAAGACCTTCTGGCATGCTCTCAGCTAGGGATTACACCATGTAGATAAATGTCACTGAAGTGTAGCTCTTTAGAAGTCCTTTAAGCTACGCTGTGGCCAAAATCAGTTAAGTACACCCAGCAGTAGATAGTCAATCACAGTCAAAATGCAATACTTGCGGAAGAAAATGTTACAGGAATGAAGTTAGCAGTGGCAGTGTAGCTTAACAAGCCTTTTCTATTTCATTTAGAGTAGCCTGCTCGTACTAGAAATAACAGAGTCAGGAGAATGCATTAGAGATATTAAAACTTATTTTCTAAGTCACTTGTACATTCAAACAACCTTCATTGTCTACAACAGGTGTGCTAAGTTCTGTTATCTGCCAAAAAAAAGAAAAAATGCAAGGACTGTACAACATGTAAGATATATCAGCATAGTGATATTTCTAGTATCACAAACCATAGATCTTGTTTTATTTAATTGCTTCTGCACACTTACCTGTACTTGGGCAATGACAGGGACTACTACAAAAGAGGAAAAAAACATTTTACGCAAGTCAAAGAAAAACAAACAAAAAAAATCCCTATTGAGAACAAATAAAGACAGAGGGCACACCTTTTAAAACCATACTTTCCCTCCGTATGTACACACATTTACTCTTGGTGTTCTCCTCTTTATTATCTCTTCAAAGAGAGATATACCAGCATAACGTGCTACCACAGGCAATAATTTTCAAAATGTGGCTAAAGTTAAGATCACCTATCTACTACTATCACACCCTAGCAATCCACACAATTGGCACACAAGAGTCTCAACTTTTTCCTCTACTGCTATCAGAAACAAGGAAATAAAGAAAATTCTGCAAGACTTTAGCAAAACTGAGGATAAAAGCTTACTGCAGATTATGAAATCCAGGTTTTTCTTTCACTTATTCAGGAGCCTTTAGGTAAAGCCACTGGAGCAGATTGCAGGGGACACAAGTCTGTTTTGCAAAGCTTACTCATGTTAGCCCCATTCCCTTATTTTATACACCTTCAGAACTCATTCATAATGAAGACTGTTTTTGAAACAGGCACAAGTTAAGAAAACATAATTCTGAGTTTCAGTCCAACCTCTGTTCACTCATACAAGCATTTCCATTAGCAAATACTTCAGAATCCAGCACAAATTTAATAGTAAAACTGATTTTCCCATATTAATACTACTGCACAGCCAACTCCACAAAAGATGTGTAGGCTCAACCCTACTGTGAAAGACAACTCCTGCTTCTGACTCCAGTAATTAAAAAAAACTACTTCCAGGCTTAACAACACAGTGAAAATTCTTTGGAGTAGATGTCTTGAAGCTGTGTACATATAGCCTGACATAGCTTGACATACAAGAGCTACATTACCACAATTTTAAAAAAAGCCCTTTCACTCCTAAAGAGATATGTGACAAGATCAGCTTCAAATGCATGCTTAAGTAATTGATGGACACACTTGCTACCTGCATTCAGCAGAAAGAGACAAGGGCTTTTCTTAAGATAAAGAAATGGCATCAGTTATCAAATACTATCAGATGCATTCCTACTTTAGACACCTCAAGTATCTGAGAGGAGTGTAATCTTAAGTCTTGCCTGTTTCAACAAGGGTTTAATATTCTTGGCACAATTTTAAGGTCACTGCTTGTTTAGTAAAGCCAAGGTACTGAGTCCTTCTCACAACCATATAGCTTGCTACCTCCTCTCAATTCTTCGCAGTTACCCCTCTTGTTTCTGCTCTGAAACATCAGTGTTTTGGTAACTAGTTTTTTGTGCCACTCTCAGTATTATTTGTTTTCTACTGTTATAGCTATGCGGTTTGGAAGATTAATGAAAAGCAGACATACACTGTGGATGTTAAAGGCCTGGGTGCAGGCAGATTTCAGTTTTCTGACAGGCGTCTTTGTGAAAGCCTTGCTTTCTCACGGACGCTGTGGGAAACAGTTGAGAGATATTGTAAACTATGGTATTGTTATGATACCAAAGAAGAAAATACATGAGGTAAGAGTTACTGGGTCCAGCCAATCCCTCTGGGGGGTGGTTTGGTCAGTTAACCAACACCCTTATGTCAGTGCAGCGTGCTAAGGTATATAAGCGCATCTGTAAATTAATAAAGCATCGGTTTTCTTATCTTCATAAACCGTCCATGTAGTTTCTCACTGGGACTCCGCTCACTAGCGACAATACACTCTTTCCTTCTTTAAGTTCCCTTCCAACCCAAAGCATTCTATGATTTTTTGAATTTCTAATTAGTGCAGAGGCAGTCAATAATCTAATAACTGTTTTAAAGTATTACATCAGTATCCATACAGGCTTGTGTGACGATACACACAGGTTTTCTTGTCATGAGCAGGAACAGAGGGAAGAAAAGAACCTGTTTGGTTAGATGATCAGAAAAGAAGATGATAAGTGTTTTACTTTTTTATACTATTGCATAAAAGATTCTCAAGCTGCTACACTTCTTCACTGTTAAGGGCTAAATGACTTACTTAACTGTCTTGGCCTTTTACTTCTCCATGCATGCACAGTGCACAAAAAAAATCTGTACCTTATTCGTAGCAGTAGCGCTGGATCCTGGGACCACAGGCACATTGGTCACTTGCACTGATAAGTAGTTATTGTCTATAAGGGGCCAAGCGCCTTTCACTTTGCATGTCTGGAAGTGATCCTTAAAAGTCCTCAGATGAGGATCCCCAAACAAGCCACAAAACAGGTAAGCAGGAGGAGGAGTCTTCTCTCCTCCCTGATGTTCTCTCACTTCCGTGTGGCCACTGTAATTGCAAAGATCACGGGTCATTTCAGGGTTGGTGGAGGATGTGGGTCCATCTTTCGTACAGTTTCTCTGAGTCATGAGGTCACTGATCCCAAGCACTGCAGAATGGTAGACTAGGTTTCCACGGCATACTTTGGAATTGCGATAGGTACACACAGAGTATGCCCGCAGGGCCTTGCAGAACTCCAAATCAAAGTCCTCAAGAGCCACGTTCAGATGTGAAGTGAAGGATACAAAATCAGTGGTGCACTTCTGGATTCCACAAGATGTGTGCAGCTGACAGTCACCTAAGTACAAAACAGACAGCAGAAAGACATAAAGCAAAGCTCTTAGGTGGCAATACCCCTTTCCACTCCCACAAAGTACTATAGAAAACAACTTGAAAGAAACTTAAAAGCGCTCATGCATTAGGGAAACATTGCATTTTAGAAAGAGAGAGGTTGCAAGATAGAAAGGTAGCAATGGAGAATATCTCAGAGGCTGAGAGGACTCATGATGTCCTAATCCATTACTTCGTATTGTCTAGATGAAAATAAGGAGCACTAGATCCTGTCAAGTATAAGCCAAAGCTCTCTTTCCAGATACCAAGGTGATGAAGCAATTCTGTGTTTAAATTAATCACTTAGTCAATAAGGAAGTCTCCATTTGGTCTTTCAGTACTTTACACAAGTTACCAAATTTTTATATAGAATTCTGCCCCTCAGAAGAACGTGGTAAAGGCAACAAAGTAAAGTTGTTTAGACGTTTAGATGTTTAGACATGTCTAAATGTCTAAAAATGTTTACACAAAAATAAGGCTGACTAAAGCAAAAATCAAGTTCTCTTCCAGAAACCAGGGTGGGGGGAGGATGGTAGGTAAGCGGACAAGCAGTTTGTTTAATTTCCCTGGCACTGCCATAGCTAAAGCTTCACTGCACAATTTTTTGGGACTAATGTTTGAAAACACCCAGGGTGTTTTTGTGCTCCTTGTCTGAAGCACAAGTTTTCAGCTAAGGTATCTGTACATTGGAGTAGCTGTACCTCTCAGAGCTAATTCATAACACAAAGGGAAGAGAAACCCTCTCCCCACAAAAGCCTCAAGTATTTATCAGATGTATACAACTGCTACATAGTCCAGTTTACACCAGCAAACCAGTTAGACTTTATCTGATGACCTGATTTCCATAGAAAAGCACAGTTAACATCCTCGCAAGCAAACCAGAGTTCTACAGTTGTCTCCTCCACAGTTCTCACAACTACGATCTGAAATCCTTCCAGATTCTCATGGCAGTTAACAATGGCTTTGTGAAGGTAACTTTTACCCAAGAATTTACCAGGACCAGAAATTAAATGAACAAGACTGTAGACACACTAAGGGAAACAGAGCTACACTGTTCACATGGTTAAAGCCAAGAGGACCCTCATCTAGGACACATCGCAATCCCTGCCATCCAAACAGAAAATGGACCTTCATAAAGAATATGTGCAGAACTTCATGCAACAGCTGTCCAAGCCTGCAAAACTATCTACTAAAATTCATCTGTGGGGACATTTATCTGTAATTTCTCACTGTCATCAAGCAGGTTTTGAACACCACAAAAATGCCTACAAAGATAAATGGAAGAGTGAAAAAAAAAAAAAAAAGGGAAAATGCAACATATCTACGAGAAACTCCTGAACCGTGAGAAGTAGAAAATAGGCTGAATAACAACATTTTTCATGTTTAAATAGTTGTTTTCTGCAATGCACCCAGTGATGAGAGGGTATCAGCAACTTCTTTGCCTGCCCCTTAGCTGACCTTCCTGAGTCAGTACTCACATGACTTACTCGGAATATCCATACCATGAATTCATAAGGGCAATATGTTTTGCCAGTGATGCGTAGCTAACACAAATCTCCTGTCAAAATCCCAAGACAACACAAAGTAGAATGAGGAACTCTCCACCTACAGCTAAGCATGACCATGACTTGTGTAAGTAAGCTGAAAATTTCTTTGTGCAAGACATATCCACCTCTGTAAAATACAGAAAAAAATCCCTAACAATCAACCTCTGTGTTTTCAAATACACAAAAAAGACCCGTGCCAAGCAAAATGACAGAGGGAACACCAGGTTTAGAGCCAGACTTTCAAAGCATCAAAACTTCTATTTCCCTTCAGTTGTATTAATAATATTATTTCAATCACAAATAAATCAGGCTAGACAAACAAGTCTGTCAAGTAATCAAACAGCCGAATAAATCACAGAATCACTGAATTTTTAGGGCTGGAAGGGACCTCTGGGGATCATCCAGTCCAATCGCCCTGCTGCCAAGGCAGGGCCACCTGGAACAGGTGACACAGGACGTGTTCAGGTGGGGTTTGAATGTTTCCAGCGAGGGAGACTCCATGACCTCCCTGGCAGCCTGTTCCAGTGCTCTGCCACCCTTAATGCAAAGAAGTTCTTCCTCGAGGTGAAACTTTTTGTGTTCTAATTACTAGCCACTGTCCCTCCTCCTGTCGCTGGACACCACTGAAAGAGTCTGGCACCACCCACCATCCTCTCGGATAGAGATATTTATATGCATTAACGAGATCCCCTCTCACCCTTCTCCTCTCTGGACTACACAGGCCCAGCTCGCGAATCCCTCCTCACGAAAGGCTCTACCTGGAGGAAAAGGATCCGACAGCTCCTCGCGTCTGCGGGGAAGCGGCTGCGCTCCCACCCCTCCCAGCCCGGTACCTGCTCCCCCGGTACCTGCGCCCAACAGCAGCAGCCCCAGCGCGGAGAGCAGCAGCCGGAGGGCGGCGAGCGGCGGCTCAGCCCTGGCGGCGCGGGAGGGCGCAGCGCTCCCCATGCCCGGCCATGCAGGTTCCCCGGGCCGGCAGCAGGACGGCGCCGCGGCATGAGGCGGCGGCGGCGCGGTCGTGCGAGGTTCTCCAGGCTGCTTCCCCCTCCTCCTCTTCCTCCTCCTGCTCCTCGGTGGTTCCCACGCCTCCTTCTGCTCCAGCGGAGTGGCCGCAGCCAGGACCGCGTAACGTGATACGACGCGCACAAAGGGACGGAGCCGCGATGGGGGGGGGGGCGGCGGTGGTGGCGGCGCTGCGCCCGCCCCGTCCCTCCTGCTGCGCTGCTTTCTACTGGCTGCCAGAGCTGTCCGTCACGGCTGGCCCCGGCGCCCGACCCCACTGGCGGCAGCGANCCCCCCCAGGGGCGCCGCCCCCCCCCCCCCCCCCAGCCCCGCCGCCGGCTGTGCGTCACAAACGGCCGAGTGCGCCCGCCCAGCAAGGGGCGCCCCTGCGGCGGGAGGGGCCCTGGGAGGCTGCTAGGAGTCCTGTGGGAACCGTAGAAGGAGCTGGGCCGGGACAGGGAAGGGAGCACAGTCGCGATAGGGCAGGGAACAGCGCTGGGACAGGGAAGGGAACAGCGCCGGGATAGGGAAGGGAAAACAGCCGCGATAGGGCACGGAACAGTGCCGGTGTAGGAAAGGAAACACCCCGGGCCATGGTGGGGAACACCACTGGGGAAAGGAACACCACTGGGGAAAGGAACACCTCCGAGAGAGGAGAGGGGGCCCCGCCGGCATAGGACAGGAACACTGCTGAGACAAGAAAGGGGGCACTGCCGGGATAGGGCAGGGACACCTGCGGGATGGGACGGGAAAGACCTCGATATATACCAAGCCAAATGGTATTGCTGGCGCGCATGCATTTGGTGGAGCAATCCACATGCGCCCCAGCGCTGAAATAAACATACCTACTTTACTACATACTTCAGTAGTGGACTCTTTTCCGGATATCATCACATCCAGAAAGATATTGAGGTGCTGGAGGGAGTCCAGAGGAGAGAAATTGGCCCTGGGGAGGGGTCTGAAGCACAAGTCCTATGAGAAGCGGCTGAGGGAGCTGCAGATGTTCAGCCTGAAGAAAAGGAGGATTAGCAGGGACTTTCCTGCTCTTTAGAACTCCCTGAGAAGAGGTTGTAGCCAGGTGGGGATTGGTCTCCTGCCATGTCTCAAATGAAAGGACAAATGGAAATGGCCTTAAGTTGCACCAAGTGAGAGGGATTGATCAATAGTTAACTCATGTAAGCACAAATTAACTGTTAAGAGTCCGCAAATGTTAATCACAAGCCTAAGAAACAGGATGTGCCTTAGCCTTGTCAAGATAAGACAAACACAATGCACCTTGTCAAGGTAAGAGGAACAGAACCTGTTTGAAACCAGCACAGAAACTGCTGAATCGGCCAACGATGGACTGCTCATGCTCTAGAAAGAAAGGTGAAAAGTGCATTGTTGACGAAGACTACTAACCTTCATCAGAAAGACCCCTGAGGAAGAAGAGGAGCCTTCCTCAGTGCAACCACCAGGGTACACGGTGCCTGCGTGGCACGTATCCTAATGATATTAATGACTTCTGAGAAGTAATTTGTATAACCACTCTGTAAAGTCCAAAAATCTTTTCCCTGGAATGCTTCTCCCTGCACTCCTGTTTTCCCCGTTGGATTTGTTTCTTCGAGAGATGGGACAAAAGCAACTTAAACAATTTATTGCTAAAATAACAAACGACATCAGTGTCTAGCCAGCGTGAGATTTTAACAACACATTGTAAAAATGGCAAAAGTCACAAGATTCAGTGTTACACGACAATTTATAACTTTCTCATCCAATAGACAGTTAAAATGAAACTTTGTTTTGACTTGATGACCTATCCTTGTAGAACCTGTTGCCTGCCATGCAGGTGTCTTTTGACCGATGATTTCTTAGGTCACTTCTATTGTAGCATCTAAATTCTTAACTTAAACTATAAAGTTACATTATTATACTTAAAACCCTTCACCATGAAATCCCATCCATGCTTTTACTTACCACTATAGAAACACAAGTTTGCAATGCTCCTGCTTAGGAACTATAAATCACTGCCAATTAAGCCAGACCAAGTTTCTTCCAGGGCTTTAAATCAAATTCTCCATTCACTGCAGAAGTTTTTTACTTCTCTGTATCCCACACCACTCCTATCCCGAGGACTGTGATGAATATTCATGAATTTTACCCATATACTGTGGTGCATGGAGTGCTGTGTGTGCATGTGTCATGGTTTAGTATAGCTGGGAGTTGTAGTTAAGGAGGGCTCCATTAGCTACGGAAGTGATTCTTTGCAAAGAGGTGCTTCAGCTTCCTCTAGACCTGACAGAACCAATCAACTGGCTAGTTTGAATAACTTTTTAAAACCACTTACAGAGCTTGACTCGCCTCTGTGGTCCACATTTTAAGAACGAACAAACCCTGGGAAACCCTATTTCTCGCTTCCGGTTCTCGAACAGCTAACTTGGGGGCCCACGGCACGGCCCAGTGGGGCTGGGCCCTGCTTGGCGTGGCCCGGCCGGGTCGGCTGCGGCGCGGCTTGGCTAAGATCTTAGCTGCTTCTGCTTCGCTGGACACCCAGCGCAGCCCCCCTCAGTGCAGGCTGGGCTGGCCAGGAGACAGCCACCCTGGAGCTGTGCAGCCCTGCTCCGTGCGGGCAGGCATCCCCCCCATCCCTGCTCCGGGCAGGCAGCCTGCGGCGCAGCATGGCTCGGGCAGCCAGGCCAGCTCTCACCTAGTGCGGCCGAAATTCATCTGAACGCGCTGCCTGGCAAAAGATCATGTGACCAACAGAGATAAGCGAGTTCCAGCTGCAAGGCCCGGGTGAGATTAACTCTTTTAGTGCTGTAAGATTCTTCGGAACAGATGGAGCCTGCAGACATCAATCCTCTCCCAAGTCAAAAGAAAAGGAAAGGTGAAGGCATGTGAAGAAAACACCATAGAGACACCAAAGTCAGTAAGAAAGAAGAGCTGAAACCCTGAGAGAGAGGAGAATGAGGAGATGCTTCAATCCTAGAAGCTGAAATTCTATTGTAAAGCTATGGTGATGGACTGTGGTACATCAGAATACCCATTGTGATTTCATGAAAGCATGGAGGGTGGGGCGTTCAAACTGCAACCGTGAGCAAAAGTACCTGTGCTAAAACAAGCAAACGTTGAAGTAGCTGTGATTTGATGAGAAACTTTAACAGAGATCCCAGGGAAGAAGACCTCTGTTCCTAGAGATAAAGATGCTCTCAGGCACTTTGATAGGTGAAGAAAACTTCTTTGGCTTCTAAACAGCTTATCCTTAAAATGATACCTCGTTAGCTAAGATTGACCCCTCGAAAGCAGTTGTGGGAAAAGCTGTAAGTCAAGGGAAGGGACTTCCACATGCAAGTAGAGAACCATCCCAGGCAGCTGTCTTGCTGAGACATTGAAGCCACGAGAGACTGTTTCTTGTGGAGATGTCTCCATAGCATGAGCAAGAGAGACTCCTCTCCCTAAGTGAACTGAAAAAGATTATTGTAGAAGTGGTAAACTGACTGAAATCTCAAGGGCTGTCTTTTTACATTGTCAGTAGAAGAAGAGAAAAAGGTGGGGGGAAGAGAAGTGTTCTGAAGGTTTAGTCTGGCTTTTTTTTTTTCTTTATATTCTTTTACGTTTTGTGCCTGCTTTATTTTCTCCTAATTCTTATCTCACAGAAAGAAAATAAGTAAGTAATGGATAATTTGAACTAAACCACTACAGCGTGTTAGGAGGAGCGATCCCCCACGCATCGAGCGCGCTGAATAAAGCAAATACCCACTTCTCTGACTCTGTCTCTGAAGTGTGTCTTAGCCCAGTTTGGGGCGATTCACAAGGAACCAGCCTTGGTGATTCTGTGATACGGTTCTTCAGGAAGAGCGTGGTCAATATACAAAATACTGTACACAAATAAGAAAAGCACACATACAAAATAGACAAACTGGTTTCCTTGGATTCCTCTTCATTAGAAAGCTTCTGGAAAATAAAAATCCAGGAAAGAAACTGTTCATTTTATCAACCATGTCTGAAAAAAACTCAACCAACCAACCAAAAACCCCAAACCCAAGCAAAAATCTGAGCTTCAGTAGCCATTGAAATGAATGTAAATTGCCACAACCTAGAAAGAAGACCTTTGGCTTTTACTGTAGATCAGGTAGTATTCATTAATTTAGCTGGGGCTCTGAGAACTGTCAACTATGGTTTCCTTTTTCTTCAGTGCTCTTTGAGAAATATTTCTGCTGTTCACCTCTACTAATAGACAACACCAATCTCCTTTTGGGTTCATATTGCTCTAGAATAATAATAATAATGATAATAATAATAAAGTTCTAACTTGCATTCCTTGAAGCTTTGACTTTAGATGTTTTCACAGCAAGGGTACATGTACGTGCTTCTTTTGTAGGTTCATAGAGGCTCACCCTGTCTGTTCTCCCTGTGTTCCACAAGCCAAGTAGCTGTATTAGTGCATGGCACAGCTGACTTACTGTCCATCTTCTGTCTCAAAGGGATTTATCCTAACAAGATACATGCCACAGCAACATCCCTGCACACAGGCTTTGTTTGGGTTCTGGCTGAACTCTGGCCAGATTTGAGCAGAGGCAGAATCTTATGCTGAACTACATAGTATACAAAGTTCTACAGTCTTAATTATTTGTGATGCTATTTTTACTACTTAGCTCTATAAATAGCTTGCCTAAGAAGATGCTTCAGTAGAGGTCATATGGCATATTTCCTTTTTCTTAGGATCTAATATTGTCATACTGCTATGGACTTTTTTTACTGGAGCAAGAAGTACAAAGAAAATAAGACAAACTGACAGTGTGATATATGTAATTAAGTTCCCTTAACTAATGCTGAGTAATAATTCATTCTACAAGTATAGCCATTGATTTATGGAACCAGATTATGTCGTCCTATATCATGCTGGTTTATGTAAATCAGGACTAAAACTGAGTGCTTTTACCTATAGCAAGAAGCTTTTCTCATCATCTCGAATATTACTGAAGATTTTTAAAGCATTCAAACACCCAGCTAATGCAGTAAAAAATTCCCTAGGAGTAGGAGGATGGATAGCTTGTGAGGTGTTTTAGAAGCTGAGGCAAATCTCTATCTAACATGTCTGAAACTGTCTGGAAAGTGCTGAGGGCTGTATTTTGAAATTAATTTCTCAGAGAGTACACAAATATACAAATACATTGTAGACTGTACAATGGATCTCTTGGACTCCAAAGTAGTAGCAATGTAAATATGCCTGAAGAGTTGCTACACGGTATGTGTGGTTGAGTTATGTTCGTCAGCTTGTTGTGTGGGAAAGTAGCAGTGTCCTGAAAGAAATAAATGTCCTCTTGGATTGGGGGTTTCGTTCAATTTCCGAAAGTTACACTGAGAATTGTCGTTTTCCTTAGCAGGCCCTTGCAGTGAATTATCCCTGAATGTGTAACTCCACTGCCTATCCAAACCCTATGGTTTCTTACCCCGCCTTTATGGAACTGGGGGATCTATGGGGCATGCCTGCCTATTTTTCCCCAGCTCCTATCACCTGGATCCTAAGGTGGACATCTGCTAATTGCTTCAAATATCACAATTAAACACCCCTTTCAGTTTCAAAATTTTATTGATTGTACATTGCTACAAGGTGTGTACACAAGTGCACCAAAGCCAACTTCAGTTTAAAAACGAAATTTATTACAGATTGTTGCAACTGCTCTGCTTATATACAATTACCAATTTAATTTAAAAGCTTTCTGCAGATTGGTGCAACTGTACTGACCATATGTAAAGATAGAAATACCACTTTCAGTTCACACGATCAAATGTATTGCAGGTTACCAAGTAGTGCCTATATATGTATGTATATAAAGAGACAAACATCAATTGAACTATTTAAATATCCACAGAGCAATAACTAAACTGTACAACTCTACACAGCTTTACATAGAACTCCATACATATATAATCATAACAATCTATGGTATATAAATATATTAACATCCGTGTGTGTATAATAATATACACAGTGAACCTATACATAAATATGCAAAGTACCTATCTAAATCTCTGTATACCTGTAACTAAATAACATAAATAAATAATGCTATATAATTTGAAATATAATTCTTGACATGTAGAAACATAGCTATCTATATACAGACAAAAACATAACGGGATACAGATATGGAGAGAAAGATATGGATGGAACCCAGCCAGCACATTTCCCCATTATTCCCCTCAGTCGCTTCCTCCTGCGCAGAGCAGCCCTTCTGGAAACAGAGCAGACAGAGATTTAGGAAGCAAAGGAAATACCGAATCACCTCCACCGTGCCCTCAGCCTCGCCAGTGTCTCAGCACACCTGCAGCTCCCCCAGTCCCTTCAGACCCTCCAAGCCCATCAGCCCCCCGAGTGCTGCCATCCCCCTCAGTGTCGCCAGTGCCCTGAGCCCCACCAGCCCTCTCAGTCCGTGCCATTTCTCTGTTCCCTCAGACCCTGCCATCACCCTCAGCTCTCCCAGACCCCTGAGTTTCACTGCTTCCTCTCAGCTCCCACAGCCTCACTGTCCTCTCAGTGCCACCATTACCAGCCACAGCAGCGCGGGGCCTTCAGAGGCGCCGTCCCGCCTGCGGCAGCCCCGCTGCCCTCCGCCTTACCGGCCCTCCAGCGGCTCCCCGGCGCCTTGAGCCCCGCGGCCCCTGAGGGGGACGCTGCCTGGTGCCCGCGGCGCTCCCCGCCGCTCCCATCAGGTGCGGGCAGCCGGGACCTGGGGCTGAAAGCGCTGCTCGGCCCGGCCCGGCTGCCGGCACGGGCCCAGGCATGGCCAGAGGGGACAGAGGTGGCCCGGCGGGCAAGGCAAGAGGGCACGGGGGCAGCACGGTGGGGAGAGAGGGGAAAAGTAGCATATACCTCTACAAATACCAATACATTACCTAAATATCCATCGACACAGAACTCCAGAAATATAGGCTTCTAGAATTAAAACCTTATCTAGTTTTCATTAGGATGTCACATCTTTTGAGAGTGCTGATGTGATGTGTACATCAGATGGGGTTGTACTCTCCCATGCATTGCTACATAGCACGTATGCACCGTCAGCTCTTTGGAAGGTGCCTTCCGTTGTGGGTCCTCGCTGGTGCAGGACGGCCAGCAGCTCCTGCAGGAGATGCAGGATGCAGGGACTTGTCTGAGGAGCTGCATTCAAACAGCAGTGACCCACAGGTGCCTCTGAGTCGTCTGAGAATTCTCATACACGATGTGCAGAAACATCCTGGCGCTCATGCCTCCGGTTAGAGGGGGGAGGGAAAGCAGTGCATTATTTTAGTGAGAGTACAAAATTGGAGACTATCATTGCTAAACCATGAAAGCCAGAGGAGAAATGGATGAATTTATGCACTGAAAGGCCTCTGATATTCTTTTATTGGAGAAAGAAAAGCTATTCATAGTCTAAATACATCTTATAAACACAATTAGAGAAGAGAAGAATTTCAGAGCTGTATTTTGTTACACAAACATGTTGTGCTGTTTGGCAGGCCCATGCCATCTCAAGGAATCACCTACCTTGAAAATTCCCCTGCTTCCAGACACACAAACAGGACTACCTCTATCCAGGTTTTGAACTCATGTGCTTGACCTGCTACCTCCTCCTCTCACCTGCAGCACTGACATCAGTTTGCTCTTTTCAGTAGCACTTTATTTTGACATCTAGAATTAAATAACAGAGGAGAATTCCATACAAAACTGCACTTTCTACCAGCAGTGCTTCCCTCTTTTGGTGCTTGCCAGTGTCCACTGTAAAAATGGAGCTTGCAACTCACTGAGAATTAGTTAGCTCAGAAATTTTCTCACTTCTGTGGGCTGGAGATTAGAGTCCAGCAAATAATTTTAAAATGTGCTGCCATACAGCACATATCCATCATGGTTGGGACAGAGACTTAAAAGCAACGTCTGCTGAGGTATCTGATGCTGCAGATTCCCACAAGCCAAAGAGAATCTGTTTTTGCAAAGGCGCCAGGAGTCCAATGCTGGACAGGGAACTTTTTTCAAGAAGGTCGACTTGGGAGGCTGTAGGAAGGGTGGTTAGAGTGGGGAGAATGGGCAGATGTGCCCATGGGTGAATCCGCCTTCTGATAGCTGCTCCAAGGACACCACCTGACATGGACAGGACATGGGCACTGCCCTGTGCACAGGATGTGTCCCTGAGGTATTGACAACACAAACGCTATTCAAGTATCATGCAAGCACATACGAGATGAATGTTTCCCTAGCCTGTGCACTTGTCATGGGGACACTCAACATTTAGGCATCCAAAATTCACGATTCATGAAAAAAAAATGGGAAAAGGCAAGCAAGAAACTGCTGCACACACCAAGCAAGAAACCTGCTCTTGCTGTGGTATGGTATCTCCAAGAAATATGTGGGGCCTGTGACAATGTCTGAGAGTTTCTCTGGGCAAGTCTGTGAGCTGCAGAGACCTACCTGTAATGGACAGAAGGAAAGAAGAAAGTTCAGAAGCATCTTTCCTCCTCTCCTCACTTTTAAACCAGTTTTTCTCTCCCTCATAAAAAGACAATACTGAGGATCAAGGCATCTGAGGAACTGAGAAGCTTTTTCCTCTGCTGCTGTGCTACAGACAGATTCAGCAGCATCGCTTCACGCGGAGAATCCACAAAGTGACCAAAAGTCACTGCCTTAGTGCCTGTTAAACTCCAAGGTCGAAAATCTCAGCAGACCCAGGTGGAAGAGACTTCTCTACTGGCCCACTTCTGTCCGGCACAGCTTTGCATGACAAAGAATAATAACAAGGGGCAGCTCCCTGTCACCCACTCAGCCGAGGGACCCCTCTGGCCCCAAGACTCGGGACACTCTCAGCACCCGTTTTGTAAGCAACCAGTTCTGCTCTCATGGCAGCCAACCACCAAAATCCTCGCTAACTTCAATGGGAGTAGCAGCAGTTCCCATACCTGATGAATATGACTGAGTCTGGGCTGTACAAATGAGACACACAGTAGCAAATGGACCTGTCTTTCAAAACAACCACTTGCCACTGTTGCCTCCTATTTGCAGTAGTGTCCCATCAGCCTGAGGTACCTGGCAGCCCTCAGTGTCAGCTTGGGCTTCAAATGACAGACTCTGGGCTCCTGGAGGTTATGCACCTAACGGAGTTGGGGGCTCCCTCTCGCAGGGAAGCCCCAGGCAGAAGTTCTGCTCATTCCTGTCCTTACTTCTCAGAGAATCAAAAATGACCATTTTATGATTGCTGAACCCAAGACAGCATCCAACTCTCTGGTCACTCACCAGTCCTCTGCTCACAAAGAGCAGGCCCAGCATCACTGTCCCTCGCTTACTTGCTTACCAGCTGTGTCAGAGGTTCTCTGTCACACGCTCCAGGAACCTCCTGGATTGTCTGCTCTCCTCTGCACCATATTGCCAGCAGATGTCCCCACCTTGTTCTGTTCTGCTTGCATATATTTCTGCTTGTACATATTTATCCATGGGTACCTGGAAAGGGGGCAGTCACAGAGGAGTCTCTGCCCTGTCTGCAGTAGGCAGGAACTGAAACTCTCTATAGTCACAGCTGAAAACCTGTATCTGCACCGGATGTTTTAGCTGCCCCACTCTTCCTTGGGTTTTGGATGGAAATGCAATTGCCCTTTCTTCCTCACCTAGAAGTACCATGTCTGGGCAAAAGCTGTGGACTGGGCCCTATTCCAAAGCCATTGCAGAGCAGATGAAGGAAGGAGACTCCCAATTCCAAACCATCCCAAAACCCCAGAAAAAAGACTTTCCATCTTTAAGAAAAAGTGGACAATTCCGAAGTGCATGTATGGCTTATACACAAAGTGACGAGGAAGGCAATCTGCCAACAGAATTGATGTTTTACAAAGTTTTACTGTGAGTCCCACTCAGGGCAGCTGACATGCGGCAAAGCCATTCTGAAATGGTCCTTGTCATTGTGTTGCAATGATCACAGATGCCAGGCTGGACAGAGGCACGGCTGATTTTAAAAATGGATGCTGCTCTGAAAAAACAAAAGGAACCATTCCTTTCCAAACTCAGTGTGTCACAGGCTCAAGCAGGATTTCTCTGATGCCCAGAAATACCCAGAAATAGGAGCGAGGGGACCATTTGCATTTCATCTTCATGTTCATGACCTGATTATGACAGGGAAATATGGTCTGTAACCCCACTAATCCATTCATCCTGGAGTCTTCAGCTTGCTGGTATTTTTGCCCTGACTGCACTGTGGGAATGCTGTTTTCTGTCCCAGGGATTAGTTCCTTTCAGGAAACTCCAAATACTTACTCAGATTCTTCTTTTCTACAGACAGGAGCGATTTGAGTTGCCATAAACAATTGAGGGACATGAGCCATTGCTGAGGAACCTCCAACACTGTAACGACCAATGCACAGACTCAGATTGGCAAGGATACTGAGATATTTATTGTGAGAAACAAGCTGGTTTTATACACTTCTTCAAGACACAGTATTTCCTAATATGGTATTTTTCACTAAGCAACCTATCACACATTGCCACATCAGCAACACACTTTCTTAATGTCCTTGCATGGGGGTGATCACGAGCTGCTCCCTCCTCCAGCAGGTTCCTCTCTGTAGGGCGCCTGCCCTGTGGCATTTCTTCCCCCCAAGGTCAGGCGGAGACAAGCTTCTCTGTGCTGCCATGGTGTTCTGCAGGTACGTCCCACAGCCTGTAGCTCAATTTTATCTTATCTCCCTCTACACAGCATCTCTAAGAAATGTTGATGCCAGTAGGATTTAGGCCTAGGTGTTGTTCTGAAGCCCACTGAGGTAAAGGTTTTCAGCACCAGGTCAAGGGCAGGGAGGCAAGTGGCAGAGCGCTGATGGACTCAGCCGTGGTTTTTGCAGGGAGAGCAGTGCCTCCGTTTCCTTGCTCTGCCCTTCCTCTGCTGGATGGCACCTTCCTTCCCAGGAGTGAGAGCTGAGTGGCGGGTACTGCAGCTCCCTGTCACACAGCCTGGCAGTAATCCTGAAGCAGTTTTCCTTGACTTGACCATGCCAGGCAGCAAATGGGGCTGGGACAAGTCCCACTCAGCTGTCCCTGCTTTGGTGTCAGAAACTTCTACAAGCAGGGCTTGGTGGCAGAAACCTCTGAGAGTGGGGCAGGAGGGATAAGCTGCAGCCCCTCTGAAGTTCACAGTGAGTCCCCCACAACCCCCTCCTTCCCACAGCCAATTCTCTGACCGTTTGGCTGAGACTGGTTTCAGTGGCTTCCTCCTTGTCTTGGTTTTAGAGACAAGTTTAGGAGAAGAACACTCTGGAATGAGTGTTTCCTCTAACAAAAAAAAGGGGTTCCAACAATCCATTTCTGCCAATGAGGAAATGAATACTAGTGGATGAAAGTGAACAAAACCAACTGTTTATTGACAAACAGAGTGCCAACACAACACAGGAAGAAAATGAATAAATGCTAGATGTTGAATTGTCAGAACCTTATCCCCCACCCCTCCCCGCCCCAAGTACATGCCCACACCAAAAGAAAAAAACCCCAAAATGCCAGGAAAAGGAAAAAACCAACAGCCGACCACGTGGCGGAGAGGAGGGGAAAAAAAATAAAAATGCGACAGCTTTTGTCTCAGGGAAGAAAAAAACCAAAAGGTTCATGTAACAGTTTGGGAAAAAAACCAGATGGGAACCTGGTGAATCTCTGACGTTGGTGTCCGCAGCAGATGAAGCTGGTGGATTTAGGGTCCTTTCTTTCACTGGGTTGGCGTTTCCGAGGTCTGGGTCTGGGATAGAGTGGCCGCTCAGCTCCCTGCTGGTCCCCCGCTTACCCCATCAATTTGTCCTCTCTGGCCTTGGACCGGACCAAACCAAACCAAACAGTTCAGGAAAAAAACAAAGGCCGCCGAAGGATTGTTGTCGCAGTTTCCAAGGCCAGAGAAAGGGAAAAAACTTTTTTTGCCTAAGCTAACAAAAAACCAAGCTAGCTAAGCAACAAAGAGAGCCCAGTCCACCCAGCACTATGGACACCTGGGGAGAGAGGCTTTGAAAAAGCCTGCGCAAGAGCCCCAAGGCTCCCCCTTCCCCCTGGACCCACCTTAAAGCTCCAGAAAACATTTCTGGGTGTAGAGCAGATGATCATGGGAATAGAAAACCACCCCAAGACACTCCACCAGCATATCAGGCCTCCTGCCCAACATCGTTCTACTTCAGTATTTTTACCACTAGGTAAAACTGAATGGACTCTGAAAGTACAAGATAGGAATGCAGAAAAGATCTGAGGATGGAGCAGCTGTCTTCTGAAGAAAGGCTGAGAGAGCTGGCTTATTCAGCCTGCAGAAGAGCAGGCCCTGGGGAGAGCTTATTTCCACCCTTCAAGACATCATGGGGGCTTCTAAGAAGAATGGGGAGACAATTTTTAGCAGGGTCTGTTGCAATAGGAACAGGGAAAATGGTTTTAAACTAGAAGATGGTTAATTCAGATTGGATCTAAGGAAGAAATTGGTTATGAGGAGGGGAGTGAAATACTGGTATAGGCTTCCAAGTTAGCTGCTAGGTGCCCCATCCCTAGAAACACTCAAGGTCAGGTTGAATGGGACTCTGAGCAGCCTGATATACTTGAAGATGTCCCTGCTCATGGCAGGGAGGTTGGACTAGATGACCTTCACAGCTCCCTTCCAACACAAACCAGTCTAGGATCCTACTTCGTTTTCATTGGAAAAGCACCAAGACTGAACATCAGCCTGAGGGGAGGCCACCTGATGCCTTCAAGTGTAGCTGAGGAGCAAACCCTTACACCAGACAACTGTGTCGCTGTTCGGGTTTTGGGAGTTCCCCTTCTGTTTTGTTTTTTTTTTCTCTGTTAAAGAATTTTCCCCATAGTGTTGCCAGGACGATAAATTGCCGGTGCTTAAGCGAAACAAAAGTACCTCGCCNAGCCCCTTAATTTCAAAATTGTAATAATTCGGAGGGAAGGGGGTTGCATTCTCCATTTCAGGGGAAGCTCCTGCCCTCCTGGACAGATGCCTGTCTTTCAAACCAAGACAGTCGCTGTGGAGGCCGGTGGGCCTGTGGGACAAGGGACCAAGAGAGTCCACTGGTGAGACAGTCCCTAAGTCTAAAGATCCTCCCCAGGTCAGGGAGGCAAAAAGGGCTTCCCCCCAGGATGCTTTGTCTTGTTATGTTAATATACCCCAGTTCTGCTTCTCCGGTTGGCCCATTGGCCTCCCTTGCCGCTCTGGACCTTGTGTGTTCCTGCCCTAGGAGGTTCTTCTTCCCTGTTACCTTAATTGGCCCTTGCTCCATCTCCACTCCCTCAGANCCTTGCTCCATCTCCCCTCCCTCAGAGTTTCCCTATTGGTTCCCATATCCTAGTCCCGCCTGTGTACCACCCCTGTGCCCTCAGGTCATTGGTCCCTGATGCTCTCCGACCCTGTATATAAAGTTGGGCCCTCCGATGTTCTGGGTCTCTGTCCCTGCACCCTCATGTGCGTGGCTGGAACTAACTTCTCCTGTGGAACTCTATACGAAGACCCTTCCTGCCTCTTTGCTGTCAACCCGTTCTTGAGGCTATCCAGTGTGTGCAAATGTGTGTTTGAGTGTGTTGGCCCTGCCAAGTGGTTTCGTATACGAGACGCTTCTGGAAGGTTGCAGCACCCACCATCCGCCCGCCGCAACATGTCGCCTGCAGCCGCTCCGCAATTTACCTGCAGAAGTTCCTTGGCAGACTCTTTCCTGTCCTAGGCTGTGTCTAGGCAGTAGTTCAGAAAGTCACACGAGAGAGGATTGTAGCAAGGTGTTCTTCAGCTTTGGGGTCCCTTGTGTGGCTATCAGCTATCAGGCCTGAAGTAGAAGGAAACACGAGACTCCACCTGTTTCTTCTGTATCTGAACCTGCTCCCCTAGACCCCATTCCTTAAGCTCCGTTTTCCAGTGGCAGTTTCTTCCCTGGCAGAGGGTTAGAGACAAGCTTTCACTACTAGAACAGAAAAAGCATAAATGCAGCCACACTTGTTCCAACATCCAAAGAATCTTGCCCTGACTGTCAATTTCATTGGCTGATCTCTTGAGTAGGAACTTCATCAGCAAAACCACATTTTGCTCCTCAGAGAATTGACTCAAATTTTTCCACAACTGAAAAAGACCTATGTGAAGCTGAAGTTGGTTTCCTATGATACAGCTGGCAAAGCAAAACAAGTCCAGTGTGAAGAAAATCCACTTTTGCAGTAGCTGCAAAGGGGCAATAAGCTCACCGATTTATTTAATATACCAAGACACAGGCAAAGATTCAGCACACAATTATAGCTGCCATCTGTGAAAACAAGATCCCAAACTTATCCAGGCCACCCAGACACATGAGAGAACAATATCCAGATTATTTGGAAGCCTGAAACTGTCAAACAGCCACTGGAAAAGATAGTACAGTTTTGAAGAAAATTGATGCTCCGTGATTAATAAAGGAAAACACAAGCAGAACGGCTTGGAGTTTGGTTTGATTTACTTAGATGGCTTGTTTTGGTTTTTGTTTGTTTGTTGTAGAACTGAAGTGGGAAACGTTCAGTGTACCCTGGCAGCCAGGACGGCCAACTGTGTCCTGGGGTGCCTCAGGCTCAGCATCGCCAGCTAGGTGAGGGAGGGGATTGTCCCACTCTGCTCTGCATTGGGGTGGCTTCACCTTGAGTGCTGGGGGCAGTTTTGGACACCGCAATATAACAAGAACATTAAGCTATTAGAGAGGGTTCAAAGGAAGGCACAAGGATGGTGAAGGGTCTAGAGGAGAAGCCATATGAGGAGTGGCTGAGGTCACTTGGTCTGTTCAGCCTGGAGAAGAGGAAGCTGAGGGGAGACTTCATTGCAGCCTACAACTACCTTGTGAGGGAGGAGGAGGGGCAGACACTGATCTCTTCTCTGTGGTGACCAGTGACAGGACTTGAGTAAATGGCATGAAGTTAAATCAGGAGAGGTTTAGGCTGGATGTCAGGAAAAAGCTTTTCACCCAGAGGGTGGTTGGGCACTGGAACAGACTCCCCAGGGAAGTGGTCGCATCACCAAACCTAACAGATTGAAGAAGTGTTTGGGCAATGTTCTCAGGCCCATGGTGTGATTCGTGGGGTGGCCTCTGCAGACCCAGGAACTGGACTTGATGATCATGGTGGGTCCCTGCAGAGTCAGCATATTCTGTGAGTGTATGATTCTAGGATTCAATCTGCATTTCAAAGGCTATTTGTCACACTGTTGGATGTGCTGCTGGAAAATTCTTGTTGTTCAGAGACAGAGTTCAAAGACAGTTCAAAATGAGTACCTGAAATTTCAGGCATCACTAAAGACCAGTATGGCACATTTCTTACCTGTTTACATTCCACTCCTCTTCTGAGGTTCTCCCATTCATGGAACCAAAGCTGCAGCAGGTGCTGATGGGCTTCAGGGACATTTTTAGAGCTGGACCTAGAGGAATTAGTTCAACCTGGCGGGAATGGGATTTTTTTTCTCATGGGGGGGGGTCGTCCCTCGGGCTACTTGTCTTTCACCGGGGTTTGAGTACAGTCGGGACTGCGGGTGCTGGTCGGGCTCGGAAGCAGTTCGTCAGAACTTTTCTGCTTTTCGGCTGTTCTTTTCCATCTACCGGAGAAAACTGGCATTCCTGACACCACCTTTGTTTCCCTGCTGGCTGGGAGTCGGGCTGTGGCTGCCCTGCGTCCGTTGCTGCTCTGATACTTTGCTACTCTGCAGCCCCTGCACACTTTTTGCTGGCTGGGACCTCCTGGGATTCTGGCTGCAGCTCCTGATACATCTTGTCTGCCACCTGGAATCTGTGCTCGCCTCTGCTGTTCCAGCCTGCTGTTCACGAGGGTCCGGCCGGACACCGGGATCAGCTGCCCGGAGGGTCTGTGAAGCTCTCTTGTCTATTTCCTCTCCCCGGGACCCCGGGCCTGCCGGCTGTGAGCAGAACTGCACCAGAGGGGAAAGTGCCCACAGCCTGCGGCCGAGAGAGACTGGTATTGGGTCTGTGGTTCTGTCTCCTGCTACTGCCGGAGTTATTGCTGTTTGTTTGCCTTGTTATATGTATTAGTAAAGAGCTGTTATTCCTAACCCTCATATCTTTGCCTGAAAGCCCCCTAATTTCAAATTATAATAATTCGGAGGGAAGAAGGGGTTGCATTTTCCTTTTCATTTCAGGGGAGGCTCCTGCCCCTCCTGTACAGACACCTGTCTTTTCAAACCAAGACAACGTTGCAACTGTGCTCTCAGCTTGCTGCAGGGGTCTGTGTACAAGCATTACATTTGGGCAGCTGGCAGTCACTCCAAAGCAGCCCCACACTTCATGCTGGGAATTCTGCACTTGACCAAGAATACCTACCCAACTTGACAGATCCATCCAGGTCCAGAAGGATGTTGTCACTTTTGATGTCTTTGTGGATCAGCTTCTTGGAATGCAGAAAAGCCAGTCCTTGCAGGCACTGAGAGAGAGAAAACGAATAGGAAAATGAAAGTTAGCGATCTGGTTTCATAACACAAGAGAGAAACCTTCTCTAAATATTTACTTTCTAGGGGAGCGGTGAGTAACGGCATAACATGCCAGTGGCAAGAGAAAGAGCTTGCCACTCCAACCCTAGTCAACCAGTATCTTTTTATGTGAAGGCAAATTAGCTTTGGAAAGCGAAAAGGCAACTGTTGTTCTAGACTGCTCCATGAAAACAGAGCCAGAAGGACTGATGCTGGTTTGGGCTGCTCTCTCTCCATCCAGAGGACAAATGAGAGGTTGACAAAAATGGTATGAAGTGGATCACTTTCAGGCAAGAGGCTGCATGAAAAAGGTTTTTTTGCTAGCCTTGACAGCAGACTCAGAAGTAGCACATTAGTCACTTTTCAGAAGCAAAAACCATTTTGGGTTCAATGCTCTCCTTTGCAGCTGAGAACTGTGACAAATAAGTCTCTGTTTTTCTTTGCTAATAATTTAAAATTTTGCCACCAACAGTTTTGCTTTTGCAGGTAAGGAATGCAGTACAGACAGGCTTCCAGCAAATGTGTAGAGAGGCAAAGTGGAGTACAAGAAATAAAAATAGAGCGTACAACATCAGTAGTTAAGAGTGTAAGAACAGAGAAGAGTAAACTCTGAGAATGAAATCACTGCTGTTCTTACCACCATTGTTTCAAAGGACAATCCTGTCCAAGCCATCAGAAGCACAAGTAAGATCCCTTACCTCCCTACAAACAGCTGCTGTCTGTCCTTCACTCACTCCCATCTTGCTAATCACATCCATTAAAGAGTGCCCATCCACATACTCCGTTATCAGCCAGAGTTCCTTATTGACAAGGTAGCTGAAGGAAGAAAACAACAGCATGGAGATGAATGTGCCTGGCTAAATTGCGTTATGGAGAAGAGCGGAGTGGAGTTTTGTTTCCAGGTCACTTGTACTTGAAGACAGAATAAAATGGAGAGACACTCCGTCTTGGCTATAGAGTGCTTGCAATCTCTGCAGTCCAAATCAAAAAGGCACATCTGTGGAAAAGGAGATGTCTCATGTGGTAAGCAAAGGAAAAAGGCAGTTTAGTAATGGCAAAGATAAACCTGGAACCGGGATGCATCACATGAGCTGGTTCATCATTTCAACACATAAATTCCATCATCAACTCCAGGAACAAGGAGAACCAACTTTTACTACTTTTATCCAGGACTAGGGGGGTGTGCACCACTGAGGACAGAATTTGGTCAACCCTTTGGAAAACCTTGCATAAAGTACATTTCAAAAAAAAGAAAAACACTTTCAAAATTGGCAAGTTATGTGTTTCTGGAAACAAGAACCTAGTCTTCGGCAGCCACAACAATGGAAAATAGTGGGACCGGCCCAAGGGAAATAATTCCTATGGTGGTTTATCAGGACTTATCATAAGAGACTTGAAAAAGATCAAACCCCGAACAACGAAATGGCATGGAGGAAGTGAACTTGCAAGCTGTTGATTTAGTAAGAGAGGGCTGATGCAACTTTTTAAAAAACTCTCTTCAAATTATGTATGCCAGGCAAGATCATTGCAGACAAAATGCAATTTCCTCTCCTACATTGTATATGAGTAGATAAATAATGATAAAAAGATCAATTTTCTGTGAGTGGGTAAGGGGTTTTCTAACCTTTGCCTTGCAAATGTGTAAATAAACATTCACACGATAATACCAGGACTATTTACCTGTCTAGGTGACAATGCTGGGGTTCGTTTTGTCCCTCATGATCAGGATTTCTTTTAGTAATTCCTTGGTGTTCTGTTGTCGCAGATTAATTTGCTTTATGGCCAACTCAAATGACATTAAAAACCATTAACTTGAGCAGTCTGTGGCACAAGATCCCACCGAACATGGAGTGCACAATTTTGGAGCAACACAGCTGAGCTGTGTCAAACTGCCTTGTGATTGGACATCGGAGCAATTAGGAGCTGACATTCCAGCAACCTGTTTCTCCACTTGCTCGGGTGCCCGTTACAGGACACATGGCCATAGAGGTTTTGCCTTGTCAGCTTGGCAAAAATGGTCTCTAAACTATCAACACCAAAGCTCTAACAATGCTCTACACCTACATTCTTCTCAAATGGCCTCAGTTTATCACCACTATTGTCACTCACACACCTCTTGCAAGCACAAGACAATTGTGCCCCTGGGAACATATATCAAAACAGGTGGTCTACACATAATTAGCAATTAAAACCCAGCTAGAATGCCCTTCTCTGAAAGACACGCTGCCCTCCTTGCATTTTTTCTGGTAGTTAAGATGGACGAAGTGTATGCAAAACGTATTTGCATACCTGACACAGGTCTGTGCTTCTTTTGCCCTTGCAGCAAAGTTCTACCGGCAATGCAAAGCTCCAGCCACAACTGCCAGCAGAAGTGAAAGCACTTGAGAGCTGCAGAATCTGCAGTGGTGGGCTACACTTACCTTTCCTCCTGTGACAGTGTTGAGTGCCTTACAAATGGTTCTGAAACCCCTAGAAACAGAATAACAGCCACGAAAAGAGAAGCAGTTTAGTGCCTTGGAGTGAAAGCCAGTCCAGACACGAGATGTCTGCTGCCTGCAGTGTTTCTGAAACAACTGGTTTCATCAAGTCTTCAGCCAGTAGCACAGCAGCCCATGAGCCCTCTGCCATGCAGGGTGTCCATGAGAAAGCTTATGTCCGGCAGGAGGCAAAAGGACTGTTGCAAATCTCAAATGGACACACTAGATTATGTGGGTGTTTTCTTTCCCTCTTTTCTTCTTGTGTCTTTGCGTGTGTATGTCTTTTCCAGGCAATTAACATACGGTCCTATTGGGCCTCCTCATTTCTCTCTTTTGAATCCATCTGCCTACGCTGCAACACAGCAGACATTCTGAGAAGGCTGAACAAGAGGAAGGCTGAAAGCTGAAGGAGACAGCTGTTTGAGGAAGGGATCTAGACCCAGCTGTCTCCAGCATGCAAGGAAACCAATCTCCAGACATCCTGCAAGGTCACATCTAGAGCCTGATGAGGTGTCTGGTGATCGTGTCTCACACAAATGGAAAAATACTAAAACAGACGATCCTAAGGCAGCTTCTTTGTGTGTCAAGAGCCATTGGCAGCTACTTACGTTAGGTACACCAGGTCCAGGAAGGACCCTACTTTTGTGGAAATTTTTTTTCTTACTGGCTCCTGACATAGAGTGAGCACAATTGGATTAAAAAATGGAACAGCTTTGGTGATTATTTGCAATAAACCCATAAAAATTGCATGATCCATCAGGCAGATGATGTGTTGTCCTCTCAAGTGCCGTGGCACTCTGCATTCTTGGAGTTTTGGGTTTCCCTGGCTTGCCAAGAAAACAGAGCTTATTTTTTCATCCCTGGTTCCAGTTCCTAAACTATGTGGTTATAATCCTAACCACTGACTATTATTTTCAGCAAAGTATTGGAAAGAAATATCACTGAGAACTGTTACCTGACAGCTGTCAGGTGCTAAGTTGCTCTTTTAAGCAATCAAAGGTTTTGTACTTTCTTACCTGGGCTGTATTATTTTGAGACATACAAAAACGATTTCTCCTTAGAAACTAAGCAAACAGGTGACAGATGTGAGGGACAGGAGATCTTCCATGTCCTGCTCCTTGCTGCAGGCAAGTTGTAGCCAGCATGTAGTTTTCTTTGATGAGGTCTTCTGGCCACTGTTTTACATTCTGACCAGTACTGAGAGACGGGACAATCTAAACCCAGTCTGATCATTCTTGGATCTTGCCTGACTTCCTGCTTGATACTACACCAGCAAAATACCGGGCCTATGATTTTGTAAGAAGTAACTGTGGCTGCTCTCACCCTTTGCCAATATATTTCCATCCAATGTATTTCTTCAGCGGATCTCCCATGATCACAATGCTCCCTTAAAAGAAACCAAGTGCAAGATCCTCACTTCCAAACAGGAATACCACTTTCCAGGAGATCCAAAGTGCAGCCCCACTGTCTGGTGCACTGAGCCATTTGTGCTCATTTGGGTAACACCACCTTCGCCACCAGCAAGACAGGCAGCTCTGCAGCATAGATGCCCTGCACAAAGTCTGATTTTCTACTGTCCCTTGAAGGCTTACCTTGACAGGAAACTAAGCACATGGAGGTAGAGGCAAAGCAGACAGAGGGCAGAAGAGAACAGGTACCAAGGCAAGTGTTTGTCATGTCCAAACAATAAGGAGAGCTGGAAAAACAGAACCTTTGGGAATAAACACTCTGTGAGATTGAATGAAAGGTTTAATACTTTCAAAGATTAAATGTGCCTTGGGATTTGGCATGAATTTTTTTTAACAGGTGACATTTTCAGAGCAGAAAGAATATGCAGCATATTTCCAGGAGAGGAGGACTTCTCCTCCACCTGTCAGCAGTTTGCCAAAAGAATGCCTCTATGTTTTTAAAGAACAGCAGCTCATGTTATAACCAATAATGCTGGGCCTTTAGGAATTAGGACCCTCATGCTTTATGGCCAGGCTAAGTTCTGAAGACAACCTTACCCATACCCCAGTTGAGAAGCCCAGTGCTTGTCTTCAGCCTGACGTGGATCAGTCAGTGGCATCGGACTCGCCCTCTCAGCACTGCATGTGGCCTGCGTCTTCCCAAATCCACTCAGCTGGAGGGCACCAAGGACAGCAGTGCTCCACAGGCATTGGTGTGACACTGACAGCTGCCCAAATGAGATGCTGATCCTTTCAGCAATCCAGGCAATGAGATGCAGAAGCTGGCCCAGAGCAGGGGCTGCTGCCTCCCAGCAGCTCTGTGCTGCAGCAGCAGCCGGAAATCAGCTGAAATCTCTCAGCTAAGGAAATCTCACCCTCTGCAGTCCTGCCAGCCACCAGGGGCAGGACAGGTATGACCAAAAGGTTGGTAGAGCCCAAGAATGAGCATTGACAACATGAAGAAGCCACAGACCAGATGTGAAGAGCCCCACTACCAGCCGTTGACCCCATTCAAGACAGAAGGTTGTTGGCTTTGAGATCAGACTCACAGAGGTGCAGATCAATCCCCTTTTTCTCCTCACAGCTGATGGTAGACACAGAATAAATGGGGCTCTGTTCTGAACCTGACCAGTTACTATCTGAGAACGCTGCACTGGCAGCTATTACATGCAAGAAGCAGATGAAATTGGTTGTACTGCAGAATCACAAAGGGCTTGATGTGTTTTCCAAGAGTATGACCTGCACAGGGGATGGGGTCACTAGTCACGATTCTAACAGTCTTAAGTGGCTAAATGCAGGCCATGACAAAGGAACATGTGTCTGAGGAATAGACAGCAGATGGGCTGCAGGCTTATTCCTGAGAAATGACTGCAGTGCACTTTGATCTGATCATGACACAGAGTTTAGCTCGCGGATCATCTTATGGATGGGGATCATGGCATCTCAATTTGTCCAATACTGCCGGTGGTGCACCGTCGAGGTGGCAGTTGGCCCTCGTTGCTCTTCCACCTTCAGGAGCCCGACTGCAGAAGGAGTCTTGGATAGTCCAGGCAAGGTGTTCAATTGCTTAATGCCCTCTGGCTCCACAGCAGCTATCCCAAAAGCCCCCCTGAGTCTTTTTGGGTCTTTGTAATAGCCATTCCAGAGGAAGTCTATGCCCAGAATACATGGGACCTCTGGGCCAGTCACAATGGGATGTTTCTGCCACTCCTTCCTAGTCAGGCTCACCTTGGCTTCCAACAGGGCCAACTGCTGCAATCCCCCTGTCATCCCAGCAATAGAAACAGGTTCTGCCGCCACATGTCCCAGTGGTATTAGGGTGCATTGTGCTCCACTATCAACTAACGCTTCATATTTTTGTGCCTCTTAATGTGCCAGGCCATCAGATCCACACAGCCCAAAAGACTTGATTCTCCCATGCCTCTTTCTGGCTAGAGGCAGGGCCCCTCTAGCCCCAGTTATCCCTCCCTGGGCATACATACTAGAGATTCCTTCAAGGGGATCCGACATATCAGGCTCCCTTCTGTAATATCTGGCAGAAGGTGCCTGGTGAGACTCGGGGTCAACCACTGGGATTCTGGAGCTGAAGCTACACAGGGTCCGAAGCCAACTACACTCCCACAGAGAAGGAAATCTTGGCCACCTATGAAGGAGCTCAAGCTGGCTCTGAAGTAATTGGCACCAAAGCGCAGCTGCTTCTGGCACCCCGACTGCCGGTGCTGGGTTGGATGTTCAAGGGGAAGGTTCTTTCCACACATCACACCACTGACGGCACATGGAGCAAATGGATTGCCCTCATCATGCAGCGCGCCTGTACTGGAAACCCGAATCGCCCTGGGATTCTGGAAATTGTAACAAACTAGCCTTAAGGTGAGACTTTTGGATTATCTTCTGAAGAAGAGGAGGAGCAAGTGACATGTGCTGAGGAAGCCCCACCATGTAAAAAGCTACCAGAGAGTGAAAGATGATATGCCCTCTTCACTGATGGTTCCTGCCGAATTGTAGGCGCTAGCCAGAAATGGACAGCTGCAGTATGGAGCCCCACAGGACGCGTTGCACAAGCTACAGAGGGACAAGGTGGATTGAGTCAGGTCGCAGAGCTTAAGGCCATCCAGCTGCTTTGGATATTGCTGAACAAGAGAAGTGGCTGAGGCTCTATTTCTACACCAACTTGTGGATGGCAGCTAATGCTCTGTGGGGATGGCTGGATTGCTGGAGAAAGGCCAACTGGCAGTGCAGAGGGAAACCCATCTGGGCCACTGAGATTTGGCTCGTTTGGCTCGCTGCCCGAGTAGAGAGGCTGAGCGTGAAGGTTCGACACGTGGATGCGCACATACCCAGGAGTCGGGCTAATGAAGAGCATCACAACAATGAGCAGGTGGACCAAGCTGCCAAGGTGAAAGTATCGCAGGTGGATCTGGACGGGCAGCACAAGGGAGAACTATTTCTAGCTCACTGGGCTCATGATGCCTCTTGGTCATCAGGGACGAGATGCAACGTACCAACAGGCTCATGACGTAGGGGTGGACTTGACCATGGACAATATCTCACAGGTCATCCACAGCTGTGAGACCTGCGCTGCAATCGAACAGGCCAAGAGGGTGAAGCCTCTGTGGTACAGTGGACAATGGTCAAAGTACAGGTATGGGGAAGCCTGGCAAATTGACTACATCACCCTTCCCCAAACCCACCAAGGCAAGCTCTCTATGTGTTGATCATGGTGGAAGCAGCCACTGGATGGCTGGAGACCTACCCTGTGCCTCACGCTACTGCCCAGAACACCATCTTGGGCCTGGAAAAGCAAGTCCTTTGGAGACATGGCACCCCTGAGAGAATCAAGTTGGAAAATGGGATGCATTTCAAGAATAACCTTGGGCCAGAGAACATGGTATCGAATGGATCTATCATATCCGCTATCATGCACCAGCTGCCGGGAAAGTTGAACGATGCAATGGACTACTATAGACTGCCCTGAAGGCACTTGGCAGGGGAACCTTCAAAAATTGAGAAGCAAATTTAGCAAAAGCCACCTGGATGGTCAATACCTGAGGGTCCATCAATCAAGCTGGTCCTGCCCAGTCCAAACCCTTGCTCACAGTGGACAGAGATAGAGTCCCTGTGGTACACATGAAGGGTGTTTTAGGAAAGACTGTTTGGATTAGTCCCACCTCAGGCAAAGGCAAACCCATCTATGGGATTGTATTTGCTCAAAGATCTGGTTACACTTGGTGGGTAACGCAGGAAGATGGGGGAAACCCGTTGTGTACCACAAGGAGACCTAATCTTAAGTGTGTAAGGCTTCATTGTATATATACATATAAAGGTAGAATTTAAAGAGGGTATTGATTTGGGTATGATGCAGATGGTAATAGAATAAGGGGTAGATAATGTCTTAGGTTACAATGTAAGATGTAACCAAAAGTATGTATTCTATCACCATCTGTTGAAACCAGGTGGAGCAGGGTTCTTTTTCTCTTCCATGACACATCCCTGGTAACTCCCTCCAGAAGATATCTTCTGTTAATGGGCCATCTAGCCTCACTGCATGATTCATAAAATTACATCATGCCATTATGAGATGCTCCGCCCAGGACGAAGAACCAAGCATTCCTACCTGGATATAATCTCAGGTTTGGAACACCACAGGTAGCCCTTGCCTGATGGTGGACACAAAAGACTGACACCCAAAGATGGTAGCAAGCATCAGCACTTACAAAACCACGGCCTTTTTAAGCAGTTAGCTGGTAATCAGTTTACATAATTTTAAAGCATAACAAACAGAGTTCAACCAACCACCACACACTATGATGTAAGCACGCGATGGTCACGCAGCATGTTTTTCTACCCCTAATTCAGCTGTGTCTCTTTCCCACAGTCCTTCTCTACTTAGCTGAACAAACAGGCCTGAGCCATGATTGTACAAAGGCAACAAGGCCTTCATTTTATAAGGTTTTACCTATACACCACACTTGCCTACTGGATTCACAGAGGACAAGAGCTACATAACCACCACAGGACCTTCAGAGGAAGACCAGACCCTTCTACAGGATCACCACTGTTGGGACGCCTTCTATGAAGGCATCTTCCTGGTCCCTCCAGGAACCGCCCTTCGGAAGTCCGTCCCGCCTACGACGGTGGGCGGACGAATCCGATTCAGGGGGCAGTTCTTTGGGAGGATCCCTTGACATAGCAACTGTGTAAACGCCACGCCTCCCCTCGTTGTTCCCGCCCTTTGGTCCAGAACCTTCCAGGTTGTACGGTCCCCCATTGGTGCATGTTGAGGATCTCCTCCCCCATGTTAACGCCATTGGTTGTATGTTCTGTATCTCCGCCCAGTTGCTGTTTCCCCATTGGTTGTTCCCTTGTACTCCTCCCCTTTTTCCTCCGCCTTTTAAGCCGCTGCACGGACCCTGCTCTCCTCAGACTTCCCTGGATCTCGTCCCCTAATAAACCCGTCACTGTCGGAAGTCTCCGCTTCGCTGCCTCTTTGCCTTTAGGGCTCTTGGGCTTTCCCATCTGCCTCCTCTGCCCAGGGGAGAAGAGCGCAGAGCTGCCCGCCTGCGCTGTGCCCGCACGGCAACGCAGTTGGCTCTACTTCGTGTCTGCAGGCAGGGCACAAGGCCGATCTCAGGGAGCCAGGCGGGGCTCTCGAGGCTCGCCGCCCCGGCCAGCGTGTCACACCACTTTGACAGAGCCATGTCTATCACCTCAAGAGGACTGCAGCCACCATTTAATCAGATTGCTACCACCACCCTGCCTGGCAGGCTGTCAGGTTGTATCCTGACTCTGTCAGGGTTAAGCCAGTGTTTCTGTATTATTGCCTTGTTACATATACTAGTAAAGAACTGCTATTCCTATTTCTCATATCTTTGCCTGAAAGACCCTTATTTTCAAAACTATAATTTGCAGGGAAGGGGGTGACATTTTCCATTCCAAGGGAGGCTCCTGCCTTCCTCAGCAGACACCTGTCTTTTAAACCAAGACACCTGTGTATCCTGCAAGGCTGTGAACTGTGTCACTGAACAGGTATCTCTGCTGGTGACAGGGACCCCACACACAGTGCTCAATGCTGCTCACTTCTACACTGCTAGCATTTAAAGACAAAATGCTACCTCTTCTCTGATATCAAGAGAGTTTCACAGCCCCTGTCAGAATCCCACAAAACTGATGCCTAAATGTGCAAGTTCAACTCCCTTTTTCCACATATCCATTGCTGAGGTGAAGCACTATGTCATGGCTGTAAGGATTCCTGCCCTGAGCATCTTCAGCCACAAACGGCAAGAGCTGTCTGGTCAGACACTTGCAGCTCTGCATTGCACTAAAGACAGTGCCAACCAAAACTGGCACTTACTGATCTGGGATATTCATGCTATGGTGTGACAAAAGGTGGAGATTGGTCATAATTTTCCTTTTCTAGAGCTTCTTCTTCAGGAACAGAGAGAGGCAGAGGAAATTCAGGTACTGGTTTTCTGCCCTGCGGAAACATAGCCCTCTGAGGGAGATGGAGTAACCCAACATTTAGAAACTTATCTGTATACCCAGCTGCATCTGGCAGCTCATTGGCATCTTCCCCTTCTTTAGCCACTTCATCTGGAATAGGGAGTGCCACAAGAGGTTCAGCTTGAGGTTTTGAGCTCTGTGGACAGACAGCAGCATGAGGGACTAATTTATCATTTAGAACCTCATTTTTATACCCAGGTCTATTCTCAGCTGTATCTGAGCTGTTCATTTAGCTACTCAGTGTGTTGAGAGGGGCAGGTCCTTCCAGGGGACAGAGTCTTGTGTGCATCCTGCAACGCTGTGAGCTTGTGTCACTGGGAGTATTTAAAGACAAAACGCTACCTCTTCTCTGGTATCAAGAGAGATACACAGTCTCTGTCAGAATCCCACAAAACTGATGCCTAAAATGTGCAAGTTTAACACCCTTTTTCCGGGTGTCCATGGCTGGGATGGAGCACTATATCATGCTCCTGCCCTGAGCATCTTTAGCCATGAAAGGCAAATGCTGCCTGGTCAGACACTTGCAGGTCTGCATTGCACTAAAGACAGTGCCAACCAAAGCTGGCACTTACTGTTTTGAGCTGTTCAGGCCCTGGTCTGACAACAGCTGGAGTTGTGCTGTCATTGTCCTCCTCTTTAGACTCATCCTCAAGAAGAGAATGAGCCAGAAGCGATTCTGATGGTGGTTTTGTGCCCTGTGGACAGACAGCAACATGAGGGACAGGGAGTAACACATCATTTAGAACCTTACTTCTGTTCAGCTATATATCCGGCGGTACCAAGGAGAAATCCTAAATGCTGATAGAAATGGGATTCTAAGTCAAACTAAATTTAAAGGGGCTAATTAGATGGTACTGCATATTATACTGGGTGTGGTATTCTACGGCTAGAATCAGCAAGCAACCTTCTGCCTGCAGCAGTTGGCTTTCTCTGTTTCAAGGTTTTTCAACAGGAAACTAGGGAACAGTCAGTAACCCCTTTACTACTGCTGCAGACATGAAAACGTACTTCCTTTCAGCCTAGCAGGATGGCACTCTACACGCTACTGCTACAGGCCAAGCTCACAACTTGCTCCACAATACTTAAATGTCTGGAACATCAAAGCGTCCTTTCTCACTCACCAAAGAATGGGCTTCCCTGTATGCACAAGTGAGGTGACCTGCAGTGGGCAAGGGAGAATGAACCAGATGTTGTTAGAAAACTGCCTGTGGTGGGGAATCCCACTGTTTGATAGAACAAATCAACCTAAACAGAGAGCATTTTCCTTCCACAACAACCCCACAGGACAGTTCTTTCACACAGCAAGCTACAGAACAGAACAACAGTCTAGGTTCTGTCTATCTTTTGCCCTGTTTGGTCAGTAAATAAATAGAAATTTTGTCAAGAAAATGCAAAGTGTCGTTTTAACTGTCAGTGCTTCTTTTCTACCCAAGAGCTAAAGCAGCTTTTTTTCTCCTTTCTTTCTTATACTTTACTGTGTTTTAATAAATTGCGTGCATTAATTCCCATTATCTTGATCAAAAGATTTTTCCAGAAAAGCTTCCCCACAATCCACCTCAGCCATGGCAGTTCTATTCTGAAACAGCACGGGAAGACCTCCTGGGTTCAGCAGCATACACTAACTGGTTTGGAGTTGGCACTTCATCGCAAAGGGAATTGCTATTTTGGCACTCCGTAAAGTGTCAAGTTGGACAGTCAAATCATTTAAGGATGGAATTTAGAAAACAAGATGTTTTTCCTCTGTTCTGGAAAGAGCTTTCTTTTAGAAGTACTTCTGAAAAGCTCTCCCAGTCTGCAGTTTGCAAGTTGTCTTGGTTGAACCAGGAAACTAAGGAAATGACAGACTCCACTGCTGCTCACTGTCGCCTGGAGGGAAGGGAAGCCCTGAAGATTCCATTTCAAATGCTGTCCACACCCTGCTGGCTAGAGACACGTCCTTTGTAGCTGGAGTTCTTGACAGAAGCTTTACCAAACAAATGGCATCTTAATGGCATTTTTGTTTCCAAACCAACTCAGTCACTAAAGAGGAGCATAAAGAACACAGTGATACGAAAGCCAAGTTATGCTACACCCAGGAAAAACCTCTACTTATGGGTCAGATTGGCCAAGAAATAGCTGGAATAAGCCAAGGAAAACACCACAAACTGCAGCAGACACTTGTGGGATCATTTGTGCAGGGTTGCAGACTGTGTTCCACCAAGGCAAAAAAATGGCACTCCAGTCAGAGTGCAGACTGTCTGCAGAGAATGCCCCAATCAGGACAACACTCCTGCAGTAAGCAAGCCCAGGAACTGCCCTGGATACTGGTGCCTTCTGTGCATCAGGACAATGTTCTGTTGGCACCAGGAGGATGTGGCAACATTCCCCTGTAACACAATAGCCCCTGCTCTACGTTGGTTCATGAATTTATGCATAGCAACCGAACCTTCTCTACAGCAAATGCAAAAACAGCCTGGAAGATTCTGCTCTGTCACAAAGCAGCACAACCCCCTCCTCGTAGTCCATCAAATGGTTCTCAAAGGATCCAAGAGTAACTCCAAAAATGCACCAAGTACGTGCACCTTGTACCTCAAGCTGAACACTGAGAAGGCCATGGGATATAACCGACATGTTTTGTTTAGAGATGCCAAACCAGCTGCAACTGAGAGACTCCTCCCTCAGACTGAAGGGTTCCCCACCCAAAATACTGCACTCAGTTCTCTCCCACCATTAAGGAATCCAAGAGGAAAATATCAAGGGAAAAACAGGGTCTTGCAAAATAAGAGCTGAGGACATTTTGCTCTAAAATAACCAAGATTAACAGAAGCTGAGTAAACCAACATTGTTAGACAACACACTTCAAATACTTGGATTGGAAAAGCTCCGTCAGGAAATTTAATTATAATGAACTCTCTCCTTCTGATATGGGAGCCATGCATTTGAATTTCCAAACCCAGTATAATAGGGATCCCTGGCAACAGAGGTGTTACACAGAGCAATGACATAGACCAGGACAGGGCACACATGGCTGCCAAATTTGTTCTTTCCATGCAGCAGTTAAGGATTTCTTTTTATTCTACTCTACCGCTATTAATTAAGTGTAAGATTTAAGAGTCATACAGAATAAAAAGAAAATGAAATTAAAATCCCCCAAATACTAAAACCACCACACCAAAATAATGAAACTTGGTTTTCTTTACATGACGAAACACACAGTCAAGTGACAGCCCATTGTACTTCAGGAAGGTGGATGTACCTGGCTCAGCTCACTGCTGCAGGCAGGGCAACTGCTGCTGGCACCACTGAGTGCCCGTAAGGCAGATATCCACCTTGCATCTACCTTGAACCATGTCCAGGCCCCTTGGGGAAATGGTATTCAGAACAGTTTAATCATGAAAGACACCACCTAAAGGCTTCCTGTTTCGTGGAAAGAAGTGGCATCCATGAGAAGTTGCCCCTACTGAGTAGTGTAGTGAAGGAGTAAAATGTTAGGAATGTTTCTCCATTGCCTCCTGGAAGATTAAGGTTTGAAAGTTGTGGGGCGAGAAAACAAAGGAAGTTTAGTAAAAAAAGAGCAAAGACCTCTTGGTTAAATAAAAGAAGCTTATTATCCTGAGCCAAGGGGAAGATGTAACAAAGTTTCTAAAATGTAACAGGTAGAACCGCAGTAGTTGCAATGAGCTATAACAAAACACTTGGTCTGAAAGAGATTATCAGATTATCTGATGCTCGAATCATTTATTCTATTGGCTGTCTAGAGTTATTTTAATCTGATGATAAAAATATTATAAAAACTGTATGCTTTTCTAATAAGGTTTCCGGCCTTATCACTGTCTGGGGACTGTGCTTTGCGTGCCGATATGCTGCAGAAAGTTAATGTTTGGAACTGCGTCTAATAAAAAGTTCAGAAACTGCTTGTGCTGGTTTGGCCAAAATTTGGAAATATATCCTCTGAGAGAAAACAGGTTACAATCACCCCTCCCCCCACCAGATTTGGGAAAAAAACTTTTTCCTCGATGGAAAGTGAAAGAGATAAAGCCTATTTATTAACAAACACACAGGAAAAGGATAATAATGCTATATAGTAAACCCCCTCGCTATAGAGAGAAAACCTGGGAAAAATTCAGAGTCCTTCCGTAACCTCTCCCCTCCTCCTCGGAGCTGGGACGGGGTGGGCCCCCCTCCTCCGGGGCCTCCACCTTGGTGG
>VZRS01004836.1:0-92231 GCA_013398055.1 Ifrita kowaldi
CCCAGCCCTGAGTTGTTACTTTAGCTTATTTTCATCAGCGAGTGGTGTAGGGTCTCTCAGAGCCCCATTCAGTGTGTGGTAGTCTTCTCTGCAGCTCTTGTAATACAGTTTTAAAAGTCCTTAATGAAAATGTTTAAGTCATGAACTATAATATTCAGTCTCTGACAGCACCCTATCCACCCCCAAAGAAACCCACCAAAAACCCCCAGCAAACAAACCAAACAAAACAGCAACAACAACAGCAAAAAACAAACAGAAAAGCCCCACAAAATTTCTTTTAGATTTTAAGGAAGTGTTTCATAAACTCTAGAAAGATTCATGCTATGCTTTCCAAAAATTGAGGTAGTTTGCACAACGTCAGACAAAGTTATTCTATAGATGCTACAGATGGATAAATTCTTTCTTTTCCTTGGCATTGACGTATATTTATTTTGAAGAAAATGAGCAAATGAGTATAACACTCTTGTGCTATGTGCTCTAGAAATTTTCAAAGATGTTCAAAACTCAACCACGAAAGACCTGGAAAACGTGCTGCTAAACAGGGAGGTTGGATTAGAAGGTCTCTAGAGGTCCCCTCCAATCTAAATGATTCTGTGATTCTCAATTTAATTGATGATATATACTTAAGTTTGCTTTTAATAGGATCTTTAATTTGCTTTTGCTTTTTTTTTATATTCTTTTGGTGTGTCAGCACAAAAACAAAATACTGAAATCATGACAAGGAAGTGTTAACAACATGTTAAGAGAAAGAAAAGCTAATAAGTCCTCATTAATGTGTTATGTTAGAAACAGAGGAGCATAAAAGATGAATCAGTTCCCTTCCCTTGATGCTAATGTATACCCAGTGGGGGGAGGGAATGGAGTATTAAAATTGCTATACCAGTAAATTCTACTGGGTCTTGTATTATAAATCTTCTTTTATAGATCTTCAGTACTTGTACCAATAATTCTTTCACAGGAATGCAATATATACTGAAAACATTAGTCATCATAACAGAGCACATTAATACTTACATTAAGTAACTCATCTCTACCATTAAAAGAATGTACAAGAAGATCTAGATTATTTTGCTAAAGATCTTGAGAACTGAATTTGATTGTTTACTTCTGCTTTAAAACTCCAAAGTGAAGCTGAAAGCACTTCAGTGAGAAAAAGGTTTCTTGTACTTTTCTTGTTGCAGCTGGAAGCAGGAAGAGCAAAAGATGCTGGACTCTTCTAGTGAAAATCTGGATCTGCAGTTCCTGTGGATAGCTAGTTCACCCAAAATGTGATTCCTTTAAAGCAAGATGCCTGTCACTCTTGAATTTCCCCACTTGGGCAGCTTATGAATTATGCATCTTGCATAGTACATTCAATTTTATTCTTAGTTCAGTGCAGATATGGAAATGTAAGAGTTTTATATAAAGGGTTAGTAGGTACATAGATCTGAAGATCCTTGAGATGTATTTGAGGGTAGTTCTACACATGAAATTGAAGAGAAATTATAGAAAGTGTACAGAATCATCTGTAAGGAAGGAACAAAAAGCTCAAATAGTTGGGAGACCACTTAAGGGAGGAAAACTGAGATTAAAATTACTCCAAATCTTTCACCTGTGAAACTAAAATTTTATCCCACGTTTTTATTAGGTATTTAAATTCGTGTTAATTATTATGTCCTGTATATTTAAGCCAGAAACCACTGGTAAAGTAGAAGGAAACTTCAGGTATTTCTATAGGCATTGTATTTCAGCACTCTGGACAGGGATCAGATTCCAGCCTCATGGATGTGCACTGGGAAGACATAGAAGTAGCAGGTTCAGGGCCTCTTGTGTGTAAGAATAACTGTATTTGTCATGCAACGCTACTGAAGGTTGCAGTCATTGTTTTCCAAACACAAAGGAGATAATTTCTGTAAGTTTGGTAAGTTATATCAGCTTCTTCCCAGGTCTGCTTATCTCTTTGTGTACCTGCTGGTTAGGCTGTGCTAACTATCTTGAAGAAACATGGAATCATAAGAGTATTTTGAGTTGGAAGGGCCCACAAGGATCATGGAATCCAAATCCTGGCCCTACACAGGGCCATTCCTAAGAGTCACACCATGTGCCTGAGGGTGCTGTCCAAACACTTCTTGAACTTGCTTAGGCTTGGCACTTGGTGACCACTTCCCTGGGGAGCCTGTTCCAGTGCCCAACCACCCTCTGGGTGAAGAACCTTTTCCTGATATCCACCTAAACCTTCCCTGACACAATTTCAGGCCATCCTCTTGTGTCCTGTCACTGGTCACCAGAAAGCAGTGATCAGTTTCTGCCCTCTGCTTCTCTTCATGAAGAAGTTGTAGACTGCAATGGGGTCTCTCCTCAATCTCTTCTCCAGGAGTAATGTAGTGAGGACTAACTAGATGAGTATGGAAAGACTGTAGCTATAAATTGCTCTAGAGTCTGGGTCAAGTGCTTGGTGGTGCACAGGAACCTCATAGTGTTACTGTAAATTATTTGTGCTGGTTTGAAGGTAAAGCAGAGGGAGAAGTTAACCCCACAGCTTGTGAGAGATTCCAAGTCGGAGCTGCAATATAATAGGAAAATTACAGTAGAGGCAGTGGTACAGAAACACTGACTTAAACTGACAAAGTCAGAATACGACCTTGTCAGAGACTGAAATAGTTCATGCCTCAAACATTGATATAAAGTTTTAAAGAAGCTGCAGCCACAGAAACCTCCTTGAAGAACTTTGGACTGTAAGTCAATCGGCTGATTAGATAAACCCATTGTTCAGTCACTTCAGGCTGAGGGAAAGGCATGCATCCGCAACAGGCCGAAGCCTCCAGCTGAGTTTGGGGTGGGGGGAGAGCACAGCTCACAGGAGCCAGGTTTCCACAGACTTCCCCCAACCAAGGGGGGAAGAGGACATTTTGGGTGCATGGTGCAACCTCTGGTGAGAGGCAATAAACACCCATCCTGCGATTACACAAACCGGCCCAGCTGCGGAACCCCCAACCCCACAGGGCACATCCACGGGACTTTCACGTGAGAGGCTCGGCCCCACAGGACTGCAGGTGATGGAACAGACCCAGGGTCTGCTGTCAGAGACTGCATCCCCCACCTCCAGGGGGACATGCCAGGACATTACCACCTGCGCTGAGCATATAAACCCATCGGAGCCTGTGCTTTCCGGGGGGACCTTCACCACCAAGAAGTGCAGCTGGAGAGGATCAACAGGACATTGTTGGGATCCACGGAGTGGTGATATTTTCCTTATTCTGTCTCTGTCACTCTTTCTGTCCCCTCCACCTATTTTCTACTTCTTTCTTTCTTTCCCCCTCTCTCTCTCTCTCATATTTACCATCAAATAAAACCCTTACTATAGTCACTGGCATATGGTCTTGTTTGTACTTTAATTCAGGCAGAGGAATTTCCAAAGAACCTTAATAACAATTGGACTATAACAGACCTGTCGCCCCATTGGTCAGGGTGGTGGCAGCAGTCCAATTAAATGGTTGCTGCAGTCCCATTGGAGGGATGGACGTGGTTCTATTGAAGCAGTGATCCTGTAGAAGGGTCTCGTCCTTCTCCGGAGGTCCAGTGGTGGTGGTGGAGAGCTCTTGTCCTCTGGGTATACAGTGGTGGTATCAAGCTATATATAGGCAGGAATTTCTGGTACCTCCCCCAGAGCAGGGACTTTCACAGTGGGCTGATGAGACCTTGATGTCCCATTAGCAGGCATGGCCCCCTCAGGGTGGCTGCTGCTACCCCGGAGGGAGTTATCAGGGCTGGGTCATAGAGAAGATAAAGAACACTGCTCCCTCCATTTTAACATCTCCTCAGAAGGTAATGGAGATGGTGGTGGAATACATTGGTTACACCTTACATTGTAACCCAAGACACGACTGAATCCAAGACACTATTGAATTCACAGACTAAACTTTGAGGAATATTGCCTCCCTTGACTTCACTCTTCCTTCTTTATCATACAAATTACCTTGTTAATCCTGACACAGCCTGTTGTAATCTAGCTAAAGAAATAAGAGAATTTTGTGTGGCGAATTCCACTACATTGATGGTAGATTCTTAAGTTTGCTTTTATATTTTTTTTATATTCTTGTATAAAGGTGTCCAGTCTAAACTTAATCAACCATGCAGAAAATCTCTTTCCATTCTGAAAATTAATGTACGGTAGGAATAGTATAGGAATCATTGTAACAGATCAGAAAATTCTTTCAAGTCTGAAAAAAGCAAAGATCCAAAAATATTCCTTTCTCCTTCTGGCTATAAGAATAATTCCTCTTCTTGAAATGAAATCTCGCCAGAATTACAGTGCTCTCTACTCCTTTAGTGTGTTTTGTCTTGAGGAGACAGCTTCTATATCTCTGCCATAGAACTGGAATCTGATGTCATTAACTTCAGCTGGGTGTTTGTCATACATCTCATTGTACGGCAATAGAATTCATCATACAACAAGCTAGTTGTGCACCAAGCAGGGCTTTGAACCAGATGACCTCCTGAGGTCCCTTCCAACTGAATTTATTCTATGACTCTATTTTCACCATGTGTTTCTTCAACTGTCTATACAAATGAGGGCCCTCTGGAAGATGCCAGCCTTCAACCTCCTTTCATGGCCTTTCTAAGAGCCAGAAAGATAATGTGTCTATTCATGCTATAATCCAAATGAATTCTTAAAAATGCTTTGTGGCTCTTCATATATCCCGGTGTATTTAACTGGTGCTGGTGCCTGACTTGAATTAGGAATCTGCCTTCAACATTAAGATTCTTCGAGCAGGAATGTACTTTTTCTTTCTGTCTCTTGAGTAATTGCTGATGTTGTCAGATGGATGACAGTGTTTTCAGATGGGCTGGCAGAAAGGAAGCCCAGTTTCCATATAAAGGAGATTTGATAAGAAAAATTGGTGGTTGGGGGAAAGTTTGTGGAAAAGATGTAGATTTCATATTTCATAGGAAAAGAGACAATTATGATCAAACTCAGTATCTGAACACATTTCATGGTGTGAAAGCGGCTCTTTGGTATGATCACGATGGAAGGGGAGGTGGAAGGGAAGAAGATGAGAATGATGTAGAGTATGAACTTTAAAGAGTCATTCAGGAAGTCTATGTCTGCCCTTTGATAGATTTTTTTTTTGTTGTCTGTAACAGACAACCAAAAGAAAATCAAAAAGAAAAAAAAGAGAAAGTGAAATTGCAAGGGAGTTATTTTGGTTGGTATCTTCTTGTAACAAAGCTGAAAATCAGTAGGAGATTTTCTATTAATTTCTGTGAGAAAAGAACTGTCCTAAAGGACTCCTACAAGCACGTTTTTCAGCATTCGCGTTGAATGGTAAAAACAAGATCTAAAACTCCACAAATAGTAACTGTCGACTCAGAAGAAGAATATATCCTAGCGAGACGTCTTGTACCATGTGTGAATCTGCGTATTTCTGGCAATTTTGTCATTGCACCCAGACAAATGGTGGTAATAGCCAAATGTAAGAATAATGACTAATACAAAATCTAAAGTGAGCATCCTCTAGGTTTTCCATATGGCTATAAACAGGATTTGATTCCTTCCAGAAATCTCCAAACAAATTTAAATTTTCCTTGAGCTATAACAACATACAAAACATTGATTTTTACTGTACAATAAAATCTGCTGAAAGGTTATGTAAAGAAGTGAAGAATCACATTTCTTTCTTTATCTTTTTAAAAGTATTTTAATCCAGTTAATATAATCAGATAAAATTAATAAGAGTTATGCAATGTTTTGATAAAAAATGTTATCTAAAATATAAGATAATTTTAAAAAAAATTGTTCCTGTAGGAGTACTCGGTATAGTAACAAAAAGCAAATTTGGTGTTCGACATCTTTATAAAATTTGAGTCAATTATGCAAGAGATGGACAGTGTAAAAGAGCGTTAAGGAGAGTTACTTTTGTTACTCAGAACCTCATTTTTCTTATACTTCCAGAAAGCACTTGTGACCTGTGAAGTCCCACAAAAGTGGCTGGAGGCTGGGAGCTCAGTAGCAATAAAGAGCACCCCCATTCCTTGCTCTCTGTGTATCTACATTTTGTTACGAACTGCTATGGCCACAGTCACCACACAGATTTTTGGTCAGACGTGGTATAAAGTTTTTATACTCTACACCAGGCTTGAGAGGCTAGGCAGGTCTGACAAATATGCCTAAGCAAGAAGGAATTTATGCAGTTATGTCCAGTTTCTTTTCTTTGAATAAATGAGGCACTTTGAAGTACTAATTTGTTAATCTGAAAACAATGTACAGCACTACATAGTTTTACTAGTTTTCTAATATAATTTCATGAAGCCTTCATGAAGCCTTTCATGAAGTCTGTAGAGCTATGCGAAGAGCAGCTTCTTCATGCCCATTTGTTTTATCTTTAGGGTTACATGTTGGTAATTTTGAAAGATAAAATTTTTAAGTGACATGTTGTTAAATATGTATAGTAAATCATAAGGTTTGGCAGCAGAAAACATTAAATAGGCATTTATTTTTGAATGGCTCAGAGGTGTTTTATTGTAAGAGAATGTCAGGCAAATAAAAAGAAAGTTCAAAGGGAGACCTTCCTTCTAAGAGCTAAAGAAGAGTAAATATCTTAGTAAATCTTAATAGACTTAGGGAACTCTCTGGTGCTTCTAAAGTTAAGCCATTCTAGGGAGCCCCTAAGGATATAGCATTTTCACTGCTTCCAATAGCATTCCTCAGAGCTGCTGATCGCACAGGTTGCATGTTATTTGGAACATATGAAATTATTCTGATAGTTTTTTATTAGAGACTCTGAGATTATAGGTGTAGTAATACCTGGGCTAGCTTGGGAGTGAAAGAAGACCCCGCCACCTTTCATATCATAGTCATTGTACACAAACTAAGACCTGGCTTTCTGGCTTGACCATAACATTATTGTGCTACCTTTGCTGCTACTGTACTAGTACAGCACTAGATTAGAAGAAAAGGGTATTGAAAAAAATTGCCATGTAAATCTGTCCCACCTGCACATCTGTCAAAAGAATAAAGTTGTCAACAAGGAGGTAGAAGATCTGTGTACTGGCTGTTCTCACCGAGAAACAATGTCCTCTGAAGCTTAAAAAGTTCAGACTTACTCTCCCCAGCCCCAGTTTAGGAAGGAAGCATGGTCTGAGGCACTGTGGTACCTATAAAAACATCTTAAATTATTATATAATTAGAAGGGCTATAAAGATTTCTAGGAAGAACGTAATCTGTGCAATGACAGCTGCTGTATTACTTTATTCAGTTATTTCGCACAAAGCAGTCTGAAATGTAAGCATTGCCATTTTTGTGTTCCATGGAAATTTCCTTAGATAAATAACTGGAAGTAATGGGAAATCGTTGGTGTAAGTGGAGTAACAAAACTTCCCTCTACTAAATGCTTGCTTCTATTTACTTATATCAAAGCACTTTTATGAAATTGTGATTGCAAATGGAAAATTCAAATTGTCCTGGTTAAAAGACACAAAGGAGTTGTAGTGGTCGCTGCTTGTATTTCTCCAGGAAATAAAGTGAAGGACACATTCAACTGAGGAACAGAAGGCAAATTAAAGATTATGAAGGGATGTGAAAATAGCTGTTCTCAAAATAGTCTGATGCAGGTATCTTTCTCTTTTCTTTACCTGGTAAGGTGCTATGTATTATCAGTGCTTATTCGCAGTCTTTTCTAGATGAACCTAAATGCTTTGAAAAGTTTCAGAGAAATTTTATTTTCAAATTTTCACTTGCATGATGAAAAGGTGAAATTGAAGCTTTCTACTTGGTATTTTTTTCCAGAAACCATTCATAGCTAGAAATGCATAAGGAAAGAATGAAACCAAGTATCTTTGTATCATGTTTTAGCTATATTTATTTTGTTTAAAACTTTATACACTCAACATGACTTTATTTTAAATCAATCATGGATAGTCCCAGCACTGTTAAGATCTATATATTTGAGAGAGATGATTTTTTTAAAATGTTGACACCACATGATTGTCTATAAATTTAGTTTATAGACTATTTACTTCATAGCTTTATTGAGTATGTTCTCTTTTCCTGCTGAAAAAGTACAAATAAAAGTACATCACTGTAAATCTCCAGCAAGGATTATTTTATAAAATTTGTGAGGGATTGAAAGTAATTTAAAACTCCTCCTGAAGAAGTTTTCCAAATTATTTAAGATTTGTAAAAGTATTTAGAGACAAGGATATGCAAGGCAATATAGATATTAGGGTTCTCTTTATAGTGGGAGACCACAAGGGCTGACTAAAGAAAGCTCAATGCTTTGGTTCTATCCATGAGGTGATTTAAAATATCAATCATTATTTTACTGATAAAAATGAAGAAAGAGAGATGACCTATTCTCCCAGGTAGGTGGTAATTGTGAAAGACAGCTACAAAGTAGTAAAGCTGCCATGATACAGAGACCTTGTCCTAAAGCTTCTTACACCTGATTTACTGGGTTTGCTATGTTTTGGCATAGAGCTCATGATGTGGCTACATACCTTCTGCAAATAAGCCCATTCTGTGCTGCACTCTTTAACTTTACTGTTCTGGATCTCTGTAAGTCTTTGGAGCGATCTCTATTTCACAATTTGGAAATTAATTGCTTGCAAAATAGTTCATCTGGTCGAGTAGGAAAGAACTGCTCCCCTAGTCGTTACTACTTCTGTTAGATTAAATAAGGTGTGGCGGAATACAGTCGGTTCCACAGCAGCAAGGCAAATGGTTATGCAATAAGTTGACCACTAGACAGCAAGAGAAATGAAAACTAAAAAATCACATTTTTCAAATGTTCGGCTGTGTGAATGACTGAGTTGTGCTCGTCCAAATAAATGTCTAAACAGGTTGTTTCCAAGCTATGACTTTTAAACAGACAGAGTGAAGGATGAGTTATGAGGAGAAAGCATTTTAATATGTGTAAGAAAATACCTAAAATCCAGGACTTTTTTAGAAGGAAGGAAAGTGAATAAATATAGATAATTAATGACATTGATACACACCACTATTCTCTTTTTCTAATCAAGGCTCCCTTTTAAATCTCTTTTTACAGCATTATGGAAGAAATATATTTGGTGCATAAATGGTTATAAAGTTTACAGCTTTTAAGTTCTGTCTTAGCACTCTGAGCAAGCCAATCAAGATATTTCTAAGGTATTACTGTACCTAATGAGCTAAATAAAACATTTAGAACAAGATAAATGGAATTAGAGAAAATTTGAAAACTTTTTCCTCCTTGTTTCAGTATCTACCTACCTCAGGAGTTCAGAAATTTTGCTATACTGTGTCAGTATTCTTCCAGCAGAAAGTTTTAGCATTCTGGTATATTGAAAGCAATACTTCAGACTCCAATTTGTTCCCAGGTAAGAAGATTAATTTATATGCTGATTAATTTTCTGGGTTGGTTGTTTTCCTCTGCCTTTGTCATATGTATGACTTGTTAGTAATCAATTTTTCTTTAACCTCTGTACACCAATTCTGATGGTACATGAATTCATTTGTTTGCTTCATGCCCTTCATTTTTAACTCTGATATCTATATTCTGCAATGGAACTTGAACCTTAAAAGTACCTGAATGCTTCTAATTTTTTTTCTGTGTTATGAGTGCTGAGCACTTAGCAGAACAAGGCAATTAGGAAATAAATATCCCTGTTTAAACTGTTCCACTAAATTAAGTATCATTAAACAGGGCTTATTTTTTAAACAAATGTCTACATATTCATGGAGGTACCAGTGTATTTACTTAACTTGGAGCAGAAATTAATTTAGTAGCCCAGTTGTATGAATGTTTCTGTACAGACTTTTTTCATTTTGCAAGAAAAGTACTGTTTCTCATATGGCTGGAAGATGAAAATATCAAACCACTGAGACCATCATGATTCTGCTCTGTCCCATTAGTTTCCTGCAGTGAGTCCAAATTAAAACAGCTAACATGGATGTTAGATTTGTTTCCTTTCCTAGTCCAGGAAGTGGAATGAAGAAAAGTGAAGAAAATGTGAACTGACATTATCCATCAAAATAAAAGAACCCCATCTTCTCTATCCTGCTGAGGCATGGGCTTATTTGGAAAGTTGCATCATGCCACTAGATGTGGAATTCTGTGAAAAAAAGGTGGGAATCCCCTTTCTGAGGGTCAGAGGAAAAGCAAAACTAATGGGATTACATTGCATTCCAGAAACTGATGTCTGGCTTGATTTTCTCACTTCTGTGTGCCAGAAAATTCTTAAAGTGCGTTTCTGAAGTTAAGTGAACATACTCATCATTACTTACTAGTGCCTGTTAAGTCTCTGTGGGAAATATGTCATGAGGAAGGATGTAAATATTTTGACTGGTTGTGCCCTTATTTTTGGAGTGCATTGCAAATGACACATGAATGTATCAGGATGACACTGTGGCAGCAGAGACACCTAAGAGATTATTAATATTTTCAATTTTTTTAATTAATTGATCCAGCAGTAGTAAAAACCTCACCATTATGCAAGTGGGCTACAGTAGAGTTCCACATACCTAGCACAGGCATATTAAGACTAACAGAACCGTGGCAGAGAAATTTTGGTGGCATAATTTATAACATGAAGAGAGACATATAAGGTAACCACTTGTTTTCAAATCTGAGGCGATACTTTGTACTCTTATCTGTCCTTCTTGGCAACAGATGTATGTGTGGAATTTTTTCAATATAGCCAAGAAGGTTGACAAAGATGAGATATTCAGCAAAGGACATTGGTATGTATGGTATTGTGCAGATTTAATTAAGGTTATTTTAAACACACAAAGAAAAATGTTATTTGAGCAAATTAATATGCGTGTTTGCAAAGTTATGTCGAAATAAATGTAAGTGGTAAAGTAGCAGATAATAAATGCATGTGAGTATGTTGAAAGATTATAAATGTCCACAAGTCATGTCTGATCTAATGGATCCAGAAACTATGAAAAACCTAAAAGTATTCTAACTGCTTTATAATGATAAATATTAGTTTTGAAATCTTAGAATGTTAAATTGAACTTTGGTATAATGCAATACAATCTTTGCTCAAATTCAATCAGATCCAATAACTAGGAAAATCATTCATGAAGAGGTGGCTAGACCTTTCTCATAGCCAGTTGTAGGTTTAGACTTAGAATGATATCTTTTGTTAAACAGGGTATGAATATTTAACCGAGGAGCATGGTGAATTCCTTAAATATTTTTGAATGTATGTTTCTTATAACAATTATATTAGAAGCTTAAGTGATAAAAAATGTCTTAGTTGTGTGTCCACTGCCGTGTTTAAAATTTTGCAGCTTATTTTATTCTAAATTTGTCTACAATTGACTTCATGTCACTGGTTTGCAACAGTGGGGAGATGGGGTGGAAGAAAATCACAATGCTACCACCTCTCCGTATGCATAACTTTCTGTGATACTGTAACCATTCCATTACCTTTTGGGCTCTAAAATAAGTGGATTTAACTTTTAATTTTATGCAGCTCATAATTTTCTAGGCTTAAGACCCTTTCTGTAGCTTCCTTCTGAACCTTTTCTAGTTTGTCAAAACCTTTCTGAATCATGGAGAAATTAATCAGTAGAAGCCTCACTAATGCCAGATGTTGCCATTAAATCATTTCCTACTCCTACTTGATATTTCCTAGATTTTGCATCCAAGGTCCGAGTTAACCCATTTGGAAGACTGCAGTAAGAACATTTGTTTCAGTTAAATTCTTTGCATTATTTTTGAACTTCTTGTTATTATTTTTCCCTTTTGTCATTTAGATTTCAAACAGGAATAAGAAATTCAAATAAAATATTATGGTAAGTAACATGGGAGAGCACTTACGCACATGCTTATTTTCCTGTTGACACAAAAAGGATTTCTAGGTACCCTTTAACTGCATGCTTATCTATTGTTCTGAATACATAAGAGCTGCCAGGCTGGATTTTGAGGTCAACTGATAAGTATTTTTATCATAACATTTGCGTTATGATATGGCACTAAATTATGAATGTAAGTAAATGAAATATAAATTGTAGTGTTTTTTTTCCCCTACCCCCCGAAATATTTATGTGATTCTTATAATACATTTTTGAATTGCCTGCATTTAAAACCTTATCCTTATTTAACTTTATTAAATGTTGAAAGCATTAGTTGTCTTTTCTAAAATTTTTATGAAGAAGCAGTTAACAGCATTTTTCTCTGCAGCAGACAATATGTGACATTTTTTAATTTAAAATTCTCCTCATGTGCTATCAGACAAATTCACACATCATATTATTCAGCATGACCTTAGTGAAAGTTCTTTATATTATTTCTCAAATTTGCTGCCTTTTTGTGGTGTTTGTGTATGCATCTGTAAAGCAGCACATGCTCATAAACAAGTTTCTCCTTATTTTGAAAATTCATATTGAAGTGCTTTTGTTTGCAGAGGTCTCATTTTTTCATAACTACTTGAACAATTCAGGTGTTGAAAACTGTGGGTTTTGCCCAGTGCTTGAACAAGGAGAGGAAAGACATTTCACTCATGTAATCTCTCCTCTGTCTGGGAATGCATTGCCTGTTTTGAAAAGTTGATGGTGTGTAATTATTTGCTCAAAATAGTGTATTAAATTCAACTTTTTTTTTTTTTAACTGAATAAAGGAGGAGAATGAAGTGGTAAGCAATAACGTGAGATTGTGGGAGAGGTTTGTGTACATTTTGTGCAAATAGAGAGGCCAGGATTTGTTTACAAAGAAAAGGTTAAAAAGTAATCCTCAAATTAATTCCTGAAATGTAAGAAAGAAATACTGAAATATCTCATATCACAATCATTGTTATCAATACATGGGTGTCTTTCGCAAAATGGCAAACGTTGATGACTGTATCACTTCAGAGAGTCAAAAGTCCTCATATACAAATACATATTTAGGATATAAGTGGTTCTTTTGCTTCCATTGAATCTCCTTGTTTCCCTTTTTCTTGTTTTGTTGCCTCATTTTTTTCCTTTTCTCAGTTACATACAAAATGCACAAAGCCACTAGACCTATGGAATATTTTTTCTTAGTACTTAATAACCTCTAAAAAATACTTTTATTGAGTGTCCTGTCTAAATTTCCCAAGTAAGATTTGTTTTCTTAACTACTTAAGAGGAGAATATGAGATGAAGGACCACAGCTCCTTTTTGTTTTGTTCATTGGAATCCTTTCCATAGAAAAGAGTTTTTTGGTAACACTGAGAAAATTTAGAGGTTTTTTTCAGAAAATATACATTTGATATGCTAGAGGTGTCTTTTTTTTGCTGTAAGCTTGCTCTTTATAGACCACCTTTTTATCTGAGGTTCTACATGACCACATGTGAAAAGACTCCTGAGCTGCTTGTTTCTAGGCTGAAGGAGAAACCTCCAAACTAAGTTGTGCTGTTTGTGCTGGAGTAGAAGGACTATACTTGCAATGTACAAGGAAAAAGTCTGAACGAGGGAGGTGAAGGCAGTTTAGCAAATCCTGCCTCTGTGTGAGTTTCTCATATCACAGAAGATACATGATTCTGGTGAGATGAATACGAATAAAAAAAACTTTTGTGATGACCATGCATTTCAACTCTTCATGGTCTAAGGAAAAGGAAGTATTTTCTCTTTCTTTTGAAGATATCAAGCAAACACCCTGAAGTTCATGTATACTCAAGTTAGATGCAAATATGAATTTTCATTTGTTTAGTATAGAATTATGTTTTGTTGGAGTTCATTATTTTATAAAGCAGCAATGCTGCATTTGTTTGTGACTTTCATAAAAAAAACTTGCTATGAGTGATTTGATAGACATGGAAAGAATATCCCATTGAGTCGATCTATTTTCTAAATGTAAATTTCAATTTTCTTAGTGAAAACAGAAGCTTTTTGGTTTCCTTTGATCATTGCTGCAAAACTGAGGTCTTGTGTCTATTCATCAAATGGAATTTCTGAGGTAGACTGAGTAACACTGAAGTGCTATTGCAAGGTAAATATAGCTAAGAGGAATGTTCTATAGTTGAATGCAGTGGGTGAAAATATATAAATCTTAAGGAATAATTAGTGATTGTCTTTGAGAGGACTGTGTAAACAGCACTAAAGCTAGATGGCAGTCTCTTCTCTATTGTCTCAGAACTCTTTTATCCCATTTTGGGATAAGCTAGTATATACTAATATTCCTGTTGAAATATTTCCAGTCTGAGAGAGAGATCTCCATAGTCCTTCGAGTTTTCACATTATACTTAGTAATACAAATGGTTAAAAATGTCGATTCTGTATTTGTCTAGATCCATGTTGCTCTTAAAAGAGATTGAAAAACTCCCTTTTATTACATTACTAATCCCTGTGTAGCTACTTAACACATTAGAACAAATCACCTCTTAACCTTTTCTTTGCTAAGATAAACAGATTTAAATTCTGGAACCTGTCTCTAAAGTATGTTTGCCAATCATATAATTGCCATCATGACTCTTTTCCAAGCCTCCTCTTATTCCTCAGCAGCCTTCTTTTATTGAAATACTAAGGCAGAAGATTATATTTTTTATTGTATTCCTATAGTTGTCATCAGATGTTAGCTTCCCCCCTTATTCAGAGTTCTAGTTTAGGCATCTTTGACTTTTATTTGTGGGTTTAATCTCAGCTGTATGATACAGTAAATTATATTAAGGAATGATTATCCAAAACTTTTTCTGCTCTTACATCCTGTAGTTGATTTAAGCTGTCCAGCTGTATCAAACCTTTTCTTTCCCCTTGAACTTGATTAAACCCCAAGACTGCTCATCACTGGTCCTCTTTGTTAACTGTTTCCCAAAGCTTTGATTCACCTCTGAGTTTTGTTGCTCCTGATTTTGCTGTTCTTTTTTTCTCCCCTCAAGTCACCAATAAAATTACTGAAGAGCACATACACAAGAATGGAATTTTAAAACTGTATACCCATTTAGCAGCAGTTATGCCTTAAGATTTGAGACCTCTCCACTCAGACACAATGTTTAAAATAAATGCTGTTGTCTTTTATTGTAGTAAATAATAATGATGAAATTATTGGAGTACAGTATCTAACAAATATTAGTCAAGAGCCATTTCCACAAACTCTTACTAACAGGAAATAATTATACTTTTATTTAATTGTTCTCCTTTTTATCCATGCTCAGTGTCATGTTTACAGCCCAACAGACATATTATTCAATCCTTCTTGTTTATCTTTTAAATGTTCACAATTATCTTTTCTCTGACTTCTAACTCTTTTAATACTTTGTTGTCCCATCTAGTGTGTGATGTAACACATGTACAACCAAGATAGTTTTTTTTTTTTTACAGGTATTCTCTGGAAATATTAGTGCAAGAAAAGAAAGAGTAATAATTCCAAATGGTGTATGTTTTTTAAACAATACACACATTTTTAATACCTTTCTAAGATTTCTGAAAATAATATTAAGTTAAAGAATTACAGAGTTTCCAGTGGTTCCTTTTACTTTTTGTAATTTGTGTTTGGTTGAGAGCAATACGAGACAGGTTTAATCCATCCCTTTCTTTCTGCCATGCCTTTCATCCCTCCAGTTCAGTAACTTTCACTTCAAAAGTTGTGCACTTTTCTTCAACGTGTTTGCACTGCTTATTTTTAACAGTTATTCTAACTAACAGACAGACCAATACACCTGGATTCAGAGTACTTATTTCCAGCTTTCTGTATATTCCTAAAACATATATATTTCAGTGCATATGTCAACATTTCTTCCCCCCCCACATATTTTTATTTATTTATTTATTTATTAAATTTTTTTTTTCAACCTCATCTTTAGTTAAGATTCTGGAAGTGTATTTGTGGATCTCTTATTATCTGGAAGCACATGCTGCATAATCTTGGAATGAAGCATACAATGAAAGCATATACCACAAGACTCTTACAATTACTATATTTTTACACAATATTTGCCATAGGACTACTTCAGCAGTTGATTGTTTTGATGATTTTTCAACAGAATAGAAATTTATGGACTGTATTACTCAAAAAAAGTAACTGAAGTAATAGTTGCTTCTAAAAGGGGTTTTATAATAGCACATTACTGTGTACTATTTGTTTTCAGTGGGCTATTCCAAATCTCACTGAAACTTAATATGGGAGGGGGAGGAATCTGATAGTGCCACTTCTCCTAACTATCATTATATTACCTTTTGACACATTTGTTTTAGCCCTGCTGTTGTTATTTCTAGCTCTAATTCTGGATGTCACAACTCTCCTTTTTACAAACATATGTGTCTAATCTCCATATTATTATAAGCTATGAAAGTCCACATGATTTTCAAAAGCAGCAGCATCTAGAGGTTCTACAAAATTCTCTTCCATCAGTTGTCATAAAAAAATGAAATCTCACAGAAGTTTTAATCATGCCAAAGACTGCAGTACTCTCTGTGTATCCTTTAACACAAGCTAATGACGTGCCACTTGTTGCTGCTCTTCTATTTCGTACCTCTAGCCTTCAAGAAGAAATACAGCTGTACTCAAATGTAACTTCTCGTCAAATCTGCTCATATGTGCAAAACTGTAAAGGGAGTGGCCATTTACACCTTTTGTTCTTCTCTGCTCTCACTCCCCCATCGCTTAAGGCACAAACTGATTTCTGCAGTGATAGTTGAGGGCAATACCTCGTTGCTTACACGTTACATTCTTTGAAAAGATCCAAGTGCTTGTTCATTAAATCAAATAAAAGCAATTATGTAATCGGAAGATTATTCTGCAACTGCTAACAAATCACTATATGCAATTTTATTTAGTGCAAAATAAGTTAAATCCAATGTTTCTTGAATTAAGGATTTACCTACTTTGGACATCCTAATACACATATAGCACAAATTGAACAGACTATTTTGTAATACTTTATTGCTTCCCTCCATATGCTTTAGATAAATGGAAACAATTACTTTGTTCTTAACTGCAAAAGCAAATTAAATGTTAATTAACATTCTACTTCTGTTTTATCTGTCAGGCTGTTGATCATGGAATATCCAAGGTTCTTTTGATTTTCAACCTGTTGACAAGTGAGAAACATGGCTTTTCATTTTGTCTACTCATTTGCTCTTAAAAAAGAGTGTGAGGAATTAATTATATTAGAAGCAGGAAAGTCTTTCCAATGAGGCTTCGATTCAATAAAGAAGCAATTATTTTATAACACATGCATGTGAATGTAAATGATGAATCCCATATTTCCTCCTTGGCTTTGTGTAACATACCTAGAATAGTTCCAAATGTATTTTTGTTTTGTATGTTTGCACCTTTCCATCTATGTTGTTGCTTTAAAGTCTTCCTGAATAGTCCCGCCAGCTGTCTCTTAATATGTATTTCTTCTTCCAGTTTTATTTACAGGTCCTAGAGAAATGGTAAATTGTCTATTGTTACCTTGATTCAAGAATTTGTAGGTCTATCTCATCATACTTCTGGAGACTTACCAGGTTGCTCCTAGTTTGTGTGAATGCCACTGACCAGATATATGGCCTTGTTTCCCTTAGCTAACTTAATGTACAGAAGACAGAGAGATGTATGGGCAACATGTTGAAAAATGCACAAAGACATCGTTGTGACTTCACGTATCTCTGAAATTCTGCGGTAGATTGTATTCTTAGCACTGCTACGGCATCAATAGAAATTTTTTTTTTTGGTCTGAATACTGCATAACAGGTTCTTCATGAGTACAGCAGAGACTGTTTCAGAGAGGTTTTGGTGGGAGATATATGTTGCTCTGGGAACCAAGAGATTGTGTTCTGGGAACCTAAAATTACTTTGAAGCCTCAGAGATTTAATTGTAGACATTTGAAGTACCCAATATTGACAAATACTCAGGGAAAATTCTGTAATGAAGGTAAGATTTCTGGTTGTAGTTTTGCAAGTCATTAATTGCGACTGCCAAACAACATCTATGTAACTTGTAATACAGGCTGAAGTCCACTTCAGCTGCCTGTTAGTACAGAAAATATACCTCTCATATCTCATAGTTGTGAATAATCTCATGTAATGTATTCTTGTCAAATTAATGAATGAAAGACTGATTTCTTCCACTGCTCTCTCAAAGTTGTATTCCGAGGCTGAAAATACACATTCTTGTTTCAAAATTCTGTGAATCTGGAGGCCTATAAGTCTTCAAGTCTTTATACTCCCTAAGTTCTGTTTTATGATGGTTTTTCTTTGTTTTTTAATTTCTGAAAACTATTTGCATTTTAAAAAATCCATGGATGTTAGATAATGGAAAGAACCATATATCCTGAATGAAAAATAAAAGCCCAAATATTTTAAGTTGCAAAGTAAATATGGTGTGTTTTTTGTATTTTGCTTCTCTCACCTATTGGAGTCTAAGCTTTGGAATCTGGTTGAAGAGCAAGACTGCTATTCCATCATTTCACACAGAACACTAACATAGGTGTGAAGTGAAAGAATGCTTTAAAGTTACATCTATATGACAATTGTGTCTATGTATCTGAATTTATAAAAATGGTGCTGTTCATGAAATGATTGGGGTTGTGTATATATATATAGATATATATATACACACACACACACATTTGCAGTATTACTTGAACGAGGCAAAAAGAGGGAATGTTAAGTTTGTGCTGCTGTGCCTAGGGAATTGCAAATTTAAAATAGCAAGTACCAGGAGAATTAATATGAAATCTGAGCTAATTTCTAGGAAAGATACGTAATGTACTCCAGACTAACTAAATGAAAGTGAAATATTTTTCTGTGTGTTGCATGATTTAAGTGAGATTTAATAACTTAGAATGTGTGTTTCTGGTTTCCTAGTACTAGTAGGTAATTTTTCCTGGCACCTGGAGAGCATAGAGGTGGATAAAACCTTCAGCCTATCAAATGAGTTAGTGAAACACAAGATCTCTTCTAACAGTACCTGGGGGATTTTATACATTACAAAAAAACGCGTGTTCAACAAGCAACAGATGTAGATTATATCATCCAACAGAAAGCTGGTTGAGTGTTCCTATGACAGTTTTTTGTTTCAGAGTAATTTTTCCTGGTCTGTTATGCATCTCCTTTTTTTAGATGATAGGGGATACCAAGAGTTTTGTACCTTTTTGAAATATAATATTATAAATACATTTATGGAAACCTTAATTTTTCTCTATTTTTTTCCTGCAAATTCACTTTTTTTATCTCCTGGTAATGAAAATATATCAGATACTCAAGAATTTATAGAATGTGTAGGTGCTTTTCATTTGGGGAGCTGTCATAAATTTCACAGTCAGTAAGTCTGCATGATATAATTGAATCTATTTTGATGGTAAAAATTGGCTTAGATGCTTTAACTGTATAGAATGGAAGTCTTGCTTCAGGTATCTAAATAGAGAGAATTGTTTGAAAACACTAAAGAAAAGGTTTCACAGCTTTTTATTTCCATGGAAACTGTGTCTGATGTTGTATTTTTCATTTGCCTTGACTTTAAATACACCGTGTTTCTTTCCCTTTTCTTCCTAGTTTTCATTATGATCATGTGTAAGTGTTCAACAACTTATTATGCAATTAAGACTATAAAATAAACATTAGTAAAAAAGTACAAATGCTCTTTATGCTTAAAGGGTTAGGGGTGAGTTAACTGGGCAGTTGTCTAGTTGCAGCAGTACAGAAAACATCAGCTCTATTATTTTTCTTCCATTTAAATAAAACCTCTCTTTGGAAGTAGAGGACATGATACTTGACCACTTCTTGAACAAAACAACAGCAAAAAGGTCTGGGGACACAAAAAAGGATGCTAATATAGTTCGATCTACAGAATTTATGAACATATGTATTCTGGGGTAGGAATTCCTGAGACTTCTTGAGCAGGTTGGTTGTAAAGTTGCAAAAGAGCAATATGGGATGAAAAGGGGAAACGAAGTGTAGCTCTGATGGTTGTATTATAAGAGAGATCCAAGTAGCTGGTGGGTGAGAGCAGATGAAACAGAGTAGGTTAGGCAATGAAATGCTACCTATGGCTGTATCTAGAAGTAGAATTGGCAGAAGTGACTTCTGGAGTAGCCAGGTAACTATTGATAGTTAGAGAGTAAGACTAAGAAATCATCTTGTGATTTGTTGTAATTATGAACATAAAAAAAATAAATTCAAGATGAAACTGATTTCTCTACGAGATCTCCAGTTAACTGTGGACTTAGTGACAGTGCAAATCTTGAACTAAAATACTTCCTTGTTAAAAGCAAAGGTTTTGGAGGGTTTCCTTAAGAAAAAAGAAATAAAGAGAGAAAAAGGGAAAATAAGTTACTTGCCTTTAGGTAAAGAATACGTGGTTTAAGGAATTGTATTTTTGATAGACTGCACTGACTTCTTGCCCCGCAAAAAGAATTAATGTATCATGGAGGTTAGTAATTGTGAAACAAGTTGGAGAAAGTTTCTAATCCTGAAGTGTTTCTAGATAATGAATCCGTTGTTGTGTGTTTGTTTTATTAAGAATTGAGACATGTCTAGCTCAGACATTTGAGCCAAGAACACAAACAAAAACACCCTGCATTCCCAGGGCACAGTGACTAATACTTCCAGTGAGATCTCAGCATTCCCTTTATAGATCAGGTGTTAATGTACGCTGACATTCCAACTTGCAGCACTGAAAATTAATATCAATATGGTGGGCTAAATAAAGTATAACTCTGGAGCAGCAAATACTTTTGGGATAAAGGACAAGGATTTAAAAACCTTTTTGCTCATGTTGAGTCAAAGTCTTTGATGCTAAAAATAAGAGTTTAAAAGCCTTCACAAGATTGCAGATTGTTTCTACCTATATGGACATGCTCAAGTGAAATGGATCATCGTGCTGGAGTAGCTGAATTACAAAAATGAAGCCATAAAACTAGATGGTGGACAGCAAGCTTTATTATAACTTTTAGTCATATATGAGACTTTGTCTATGGTGTGTTTTTGTGTAGTGTCTCTCTTAAACATCAGTGATATTCTACATCTCCAAATTTCTAAAGAGTAGATGATGGCAGCATGTCTAAGTAGGTTGAGTGTCACTACTGACTTCCGTCTTTTAATTTGGACACTATTCTAAAATTTTATTTTATTGTAGGAGTATAGAGACTCCACTTCTTTTTTCCTTTCTACCTGTTTCACCCTTGCTATTTCCCTTGATACCTTCATGTGTGTGTAAATTACATGATCAGACCAGAATTTAATATTTCTGATGAAGGTGTAGAGGAGCTCTGTAGTGAGGTTTTCTGTTTTCATTCATGGGGAATGGCTCCTTTATCAATTCCCAAATCAAATTCTCTTTGAAATCAGCTTCTCTCCCTCTGCCTGGAATATCACAATCTCTGGCCACTTGTTTGCTCTTGCTTTCAGATTTCCTCTTTGCTGAAGATCTGTACATCTTCTCCAGATGTTGGCTTGCACTTTCATACATTCAATGAATGTTCATATGTTCCAACACTTTTCTGTTCAGGACTTCTTTCAGTGCCCCTTGTTTCTTTCATTCTCGTATTTATCTGAAGTTAGTGGAATTCTCCCTCCTAATTACATTTTCAAGGCAAGTGTAGTATTATTCTGAATCATTGTCACTCTGCAGTTATGCTTGTTTTTGTCTGCTATTTTCCTTAAATTTCTCTGAAATTATTCACATAAAAGCTGAGCTGCAAGTGGATCAGTGATCTATTTATTATTGATATATTTTCTTTTAGTTCTTGATGTTCCTAAACATATTCTTCATAAACCCACACATGTGGTAACATTCCAAGCCATGATATGTCTTAGATGGCTACTGTTACATTGCATATTTAATGTAAGATTATGTACATCATAGATAAAGGGTTTTCCCTTTATTAGGAAACTGGGATTTATGACTTGCTTGTTAGGCCTCAGCCTTGAGGAACAACACATGAGCGGAGCTCCTCGGAAGCTTGTTGGAAACACTCTCTGCTCCCAGGACTAGTGCTGTCTAACGAGCTCCTGTTTTTTTAACAAACAGCTTTGGAAACTTATTTTTCTTGCCTGAAAAACAACCCATGTGGAATACTATTTTTGATACGAAACTTTAAAAGACAGTTACCAACCCAAATTGTGGCTAGGGTGGAATAATATTATGACTAAAGCCCACTCTCTTGTGCCTTATAAACAGCAGTCCTAAGTGGGACCTTTTGAGTGCCGGCTGTGATCAGCACCTCCCTCCAAGCACCTCTCAGAGGCAGTGAACTCTAACTTTTGCTGCTCTTCGAGAACTGCTGACAAATGATAATGACAGGTTCAGGGCTGATACCTGCAGTCCTAAAGGCTCAAACCTTCAACTGGATGCAAAGGCATCGGATGTGAGTACTTCACTGAATTTGAGGAGAACTTTTCACAAGCATATATCTTGTACATACTCTTTAGATCTGTGTGTATGCATACGCTACAGAAATGCACTATCAATGTTGCTCTTCTACTTGCTCTTCTCCATGACTGGAGCTTGGCTATCGATGGCTACAGGCCGTTCAGAAGAGACAGGAGAGGAAGGAGAGGTGAAGGGATTTCCCTCTACATCAAGACAGTGATTAAGCCTGAAGAGCTGTCTCTGAAGAACAGCCATGAGCAGGTAGAAAGCCTGTGGGTAAAAATCAGAGACAGAGGCAGCAAAGGGAATTTTGTGTTTGGGGTCTACTACAGCCACCTTGATGAAGCCTTCCTGCTCCACCTACAAGAGGCATCCTGCTTGCAGGCCCGTGCCTTGTTGGGGGACATCAGCTCCCCGATATCTCCTGGAAAAGTAGCATGGCAAGCTCTAGGCAATCCAGAAGACTTCTGGGAGGTGTGGGGGATAACTTCTCAGGACAGGTGATGGCTCTAACACAGGGAATGCAATGCTAGATTTGATGGTCACCAATGTAAGTGAGCTAATCAGGGATGTCAAGGAGGTAAGCTAGCTTGCAGCGATCATGCATTGGTGAAGTTTGCAGTCTTGAGGAATATAGGTCAGGTAAGGTGTAAAGGCAGGCTCCTGAAATTTTGGAAGGCAGACTTACAGCTCTTCAGGGAGATTGTCAGTGGGATCCTCTGGGAGACTGTCCTTGGGGACAAGGGAGCTGAACAGAGCTGGCAGATCTTTAAAGAAGTCTTCCATAGAGTGCAAGAGCTAGCAATTCCCAGGAGCAAGAAATTGGACAAACAAGGCAAGAAGGCATGGTTGAGTAGGGAAATGCTGGTCAAAATAAAGGGCAAGAAGCAAATTCACAGGTAGTGGAAACTAGGACAGGTGACCTCGGAAGAGTACAGAGAAGAAGTACGATTGTGTAAGGAGAGGGTGAGGACAGCCAAGGCAAAACTAGAACTGAACCTGCAAGGGACACAAAGAATAACAGGAATGTTAATCATAAAAAAATGGTCAAAGAAGATGTACCTCCTCTGATAAACAGTGCTGGGGAAGTGGTAACAATGGATGTGCAAAAGGCTGAGGTACTTAACAACTTATTTACATCAGTCTTCAATGGCAACTCACACCTCTTGAGTGATGGACAGCAGGATGGGGACTGGGAGAGCAAAGTCCCTCCCACTAAGTGAAGATTGGGGTCATGACCACCTAAGGAACCTGAATGTGCACAAGTTTATGGGAAACAGTGAGATGCATCCCAGGGTCCTGAAGGAATTGACTGAGGTAGCTGTCAAACCACCCTTCATAATATTTGAAATGTTATCGCAGTCGAGGGAAGACTTCACATAGAAAATTTTTTGGGTTGATTCTGGTTATAGGTTGATTGTTTTTAGGTTTTAGTTTGCTTTTTCTCTGGGTGCTTTAACCATCTATAAGTAGTAGACTAAACCTCGTTAACAAACTTTGTCATGAGTTCACTTTTATATTAAGCCTGCTTTTGGTGACATCTTTGGCGGTGTTTCTTTAAGCAACCTTAAAACATTCATTTGCAACACAACCATGTCTGAATATCTTTGGAGGAGATTTTTTTTTTTTTTTACAATGCTTTTTGTCTACAGAACCCTAAATATTTTAGGCAAAATGTGCAGGAAGGTGTTAAGAAATTTCATATGTAAACTAGTGTACATTTGTTTTGTATACTATACACTATAGACACCTCCTGCTTTGTCAGGTTTCACGGTTTCCATAAAAAATGAAAAATGACTGAATTATGGCAGATGTATGATGACTGATGGTGGTTGGTGAGAAACAGAATTTGGCAGGTTTTTTTGATTTCTCATCTGCCCGGATTTGAAGATCTGAGTATGCAGGTGATACCAATTGATGTTCCATTGCAACAGATTTTTTCCCACTGGCACTGGCTTTTTCGGCCAGTGTTGATGTAGCTGACAAACATGTAGTGGAGCGCTTTTGCACCCAACTGACAGCGGTTGACAAGTTTATTAATCTGGGGAAACAACTGCGTTTTAGCTGATGTCAAAAGTGCTGTGACAATTTATACCAACTGTTTATATTGCCTTTCTGAATGTTTTTCCTTAGCACACCCCCAAACCAGACGGATTCGGTCATTAACTTCTATTTGCATTTCACTTACGATTGGTATCTGTTGTCTTTGAACAACTGAAGTAGGTACTCTTGTGAATAGCCTACAGGATACGGTAGTTAACTAACAGGTTTTGCATTATTTTTCATTCTTCTCAACCTGAGGTTTTCTTTGTAACCTTTTCTTTTCTTTTTGGATCCATGATGCATTCTGTCTCTTCAGTGTTTTTTTTAATGAACTAAATAAAAATTGTTACAAGAACTTCAGAATAAATACAAAAGGAAATGTATGTATTTATTTTGGTGCACACTCTCCTTCAAGTGCACTGTTGGAAAGAAAAGGGCCTTCTCACTAGTTCCTCTCCCTCTGTATTCACATATGTCCTCTCAACAAGGAATTCCAACAGATACATCTTTTCTGCATCTACTGTGTTTACAGCAACAAAGAGAAACAAAGCATGACTCATCAACCAATTAGTGGCAGAAATGGCTCAAGGGTAGGTTGTAGGTCAGTTACCTGCCCAGGAAGCTTCACAGGTAACCTTTTAAAAGAATTGCTTGGAAGTGCAGACACAAGGCTCCATTTATTATGGAAAATCTTGATTTTTTTTTTCTTCCTGAAGTATTATATTCCTTTACTTGTACCCAGTTACAGGAGTGTGTTTTGAGCTACCTGTATTTTTTTTCCCAACAGGTATTAAAAATAAAGCTTGTAAACCTGGTTCTGATTTCAGAGCCAGCATCTTAACTCAGTTTGTGCCAGTTAAAGGTGATAGACTTCTTTCTTCTCTCACTTTTTTCAATTTTAGGGAAGAAATGCCTGTTTGTCCCATTTTCTCCTCTTACATGGGCATAAGTTTGAAAGAACTATGCTGAGGGAAATAAGGTTGTTAAAAAGGTTTGAGAAAAACTAAAGCTTTCCTTGCATGTGTGCTCTTTATAAATAAGTGATAGAAGGAGAGGCTGCTGTGATATTTGAACCAATGTGTTGTGTTCTGACTGACCAAAACCACTACGTGTACTTGTAAATTACCTTAATTTTTAAGCAAGGTGGAAAAAACTCCACAATCTCTTATTAAGAAAAGCATTAGTTGTAGTCAACAGAATTTGATAATTTTATAGGTGTTTTATTATGTACCTCGTTCTAACAAATCAAGATGTAGAAACTTTCCTCGTGGATTTGTCTATTTAAATGTTTGTTGCTTACAAAGTGTTTTATTGAAGGGACAATTTGGCACAAAAATGTAAAATAGTTTTAAATACACCTTACTCAGTTGAATTTTTATGTATATCCTTCCTTGTAATTTTTTGTTTCAAGGAGCTGACTTGAATTTTTCGTCTTTGCAGCCAGACTATTTGTGAGTACCTTGGACTCAATAATAAACTAAAAGAAGTTTGTATGTCTCTATTTGTTTACATATTTGCAATTTACAAACTCATGTCAAGCAATAAAAGATCTCTTTTTTTATCTAGCTTCCTAACCTGAATGTCCTCTAACCATCTTAGTGTTCACTGGCCTGTCCTATGGAAAGGAGAAACATTAACTAACGTGTGTAGATCCTAGATACTCTAATTTTTATTCTTGAAGGAATTCACATAATAGTAAATTCATGTACTTGTCAAAGCTCTCAAGGGTGTATAAAGTGATATTTGTGTTGCTTGTTGTCATTGTAGCCTGTGCAGTGGAATTACTGTTTGGGTTACATCAGGACTTACATTACACTGTGTGCCTGTGGATATTATCTTCCTTTTTCCCAACAAAGATCAGCTGATCCAGTGCGTATGTTCTGTGGGATGCTGTGTGGGGAGGAGCAGCAGATTCCAGCAATTTAAGGGTTTTTTTTATTTACATTTCTGCTTTTTTTTTTTAATCGAGTGATCATCCACAAAAATGAAACCATTACTATGGAGAGGCTTCTGGATCTGTTTGTGGGGGAAAACAAGGTGTTCAGTTTGAGAAGAGAATGACTGAGAGGTGAATGTGATTGAATCAGGAATTTTGGGGGGTATCTATTTGAAGAATGGGATTATCCAACAAAAAAGTGAAAGAGATTTGGAGAATAGGAAATAAAATACTTAAAAAAAGAGAGAGTGTTTATTTATTCACAATAATAGTTTAGAGTAGTAGTGGCTGGACTGCAATGTGAAAATAATGCTTCTTTCATCTCATGGATGTCTTGAAATTCCTTCTGCTTTTCTTGTATTAGAACTCAACTTTAATGGGAGTTCAAAATCTCTAATTTTCCTGGGTGGAACGCGGTCTACAAAGTCAAAAAGTCAGTTATGAGTTGAAACTACAAAGTAATTTATAGTAACAAACTTAGGAATTTCTCAGTAAGCTTGGAAATATGATTATAATCCTCAAATTTTGTATTTCAGAACATTTACCCAAGCTTTGAAGCTTTTTTTTTTCAATTGTCAAAGAGTGTTCGTTATTTTCTTGTTTATCGCTTGTGAGAAAATGCTTTCCATTTCCATCATTATCACAGGATATTTTTGACAACTAGCAACAATGGAGGAGATAGGAAAAATAAAGAGTTTCCTTTGGTGACATATGGAGGCAGGTGACCAAGCAGATCTCTCTTCATACAAAAGTACGTAACCTCAAATAAAGTACAGAGGTGATATGTGCCTTCCACCAAGCGTGTTTGCCTCTTACTCAAAGTGTGAGCCCTGACAAGTCTGGTGAATATGTTAAAAGTATGTATTCAGATTTATATAAATTATTGTTCTCCTGGGTCTTACCTCTATAAACAGAATTCGAAATTATGCAGTGTGCAGACTACTCAAACTAGAGACCTGGTTCTCTGTCAACATGTAGCTGTTCCCCAGGGGTTAACATAATCATGGACTCTTGAGTTGACTCTTGGACATCCCTGGTAAGAAGGGGTCTCATCTGCTTGAATTGCTTACGCTTTATAATAACAGAACCAATACCAACAGAGCAATCCATTTAAACAAAGGAAAACAGAGTGGAATCAAAGCCTGTTCCTCTTTTTCCAAACCATTTAGTCACATATAAATAAGCAGCTTATTCAATATTTCTAGATTTGTTATTCTTGGCAATGGTCTATACTTCATGCCAGGTAATAGATCCATTTTAAATGGCATTGTTTTTTTCTTATAATAGCTCTTTCTGCCAAATACTTCCCCCAGTCCCCCCAGCCTCACAGACAGCGATTTGATGTTCCTTAATATAGACAAGTTTGTGTTATGATGCTTTATCCAGCTTCTATTCATTTTTAGAACACTATCATAATTTTTGTTTGCTTTAATAATAATGTAGTCTGCACCTTTAAAACGTGCTTGCATCTGTCTATTTATATCAGTCTAAAGCAGTGTTTCAAGGAATTGTAAAATCATGTGCTTCATATTCTCTCCACAACGCTGTCTCACGGGAGAGGAGACTGCACGGAGCGTCTTGGTATGCTGGACAAAAGTCAGGCTCCACAGCTTTGCAATGTGAAAGCCTTGGGGATGAACACTCTGTTGGGCTGTCCCAAAGAAATGTTATCATAACTGCTTAACTTGAATTCTGAATTTCTTGGCAGTCCCTATCATTGCCCAGACAAGCAAGTAAGTGTCTCACCTGTGGACGTTAACACAGCTGAAATTGAAAATATATAGCATGTGAAAAATTTGAAAAGGAAGTGCAGTAACTGATATAAGAACCTTATACTTGAATGGAAAATAATGCTTGGTATATGTTTGATGCCACTTGTCCTATTTACAACATTCAGACAATGTCTGTACTTGGATGTTCTACCTAAAGCATATTGCTATTCCCAGAGAGCCTATCTGCTTAAATTACTAACACCTTAAAGCATTTACAGTTCAGCAAGCATCCCAGAAAGACAAACGCCAACAAGGAACTGCAAAAATGCAGCTTTTCTTTCCCCCAAAACTATAACCTCACTCGTGCACTACGGGGAACAACCATTCCAGCCCTTTCTCTGGATGTGTCACAGTGCCATCTAGTGATTCTTGCCCTGACAGGGAACAAAAATTCAGCAGGTTTCGTTCCATTACTGTTCAATCCATTCACTATTCCTCTGTTGACTAACCCCCGATCCGGAAACGTCACTACTGTGTGTTTCTTGTATTCTCCAGGCACTATCTTTCTTACAAACACTTGTCCATGAGCATTGTATGTGCTTTTTAGGGCTCTAATATGAGGCAGGGATTTATACTATTTTAAAGCTGGTTTTGGCTCTTTGTCTTTGAAGAAGAGTGGGTTGGTTTTGTCTTACCTTGGTCAGATTTGCTCTTATATTTATTTTTGGAGCGCAGGGAGATGTTGTTTTGCCAATAAGTGCTGTTTCCCCAAAAGCTAAGCAAATGCACATTTAAAATAAGCATCTCTTTTTGAAGTATGTTTCTTCCCTCATGCAAACCGAGAAAAAACAAAATTACTTGCGTGAGATGAGTGATGGATAAAAATGTCATGAATCCATACAGAACATAGTAAGAAAACTTTAAAGAAGTTAAGATCAATGCATAGAAACATACAATCACCAGCAGGTTTATCACAGAGCAAAATAGCTGTCACAAATAAGATGTTCCACATACGTGTTTGTGTTCCCTTCAAAAATGTAGCTATTATTAGACACGTAGAAGAAGCATTTACAGGGTCTAGTACTTCATGTTACTTAATAGGAAAAGAAAAAAAGGCTTTGCTATGATACCATGAACAACTGAATGATGATTTTGAAATTTTCAGTTTTCCTCCACATATAGTGGATATTTTCTGAAATCAGTGTTGCAGTAAAGATCAGTACTGATCACAAACATTGATTCTAAGTTTTCTGACTGGATATCTGGAAATTGTGCTGGGAAAACCAAGAGTCTTTGGACAGGCTGTTATTCATTTAGTGTTCTCTCAAACTCTGTTACTTGTCAGTGCTGGGATCATATGAGCAAATGCACACAGGCGGAATGCTGACTTTATTACAGCAATATGTATTTTCTCAAAAGTCTCTATATTTCAGGAGCATTTTGGCTTCTTGGCACGTATTTGCACAGAATATGTTTCATTAGTTAACAGATCAGTTACTTTTATACTAGACTGAAGTTCTAAAAAAAGTGGCGCCCAGTTTGTGAGAATTACAGGTATTAAAAATATCTGATACTTTATGATGGTTCATGACAAATGCCAAAGTAAACAGACACTTCCTTTTTTTTTTTATGCAAGTGGCAAAAATAGAGGAACAGATGTGCTATTCTTGACATTGCCACTTAAATCTAAGGAAGCTTGAAACAATAATTTAAATATGTTATTGTGTAGTGACTGTTTGCTAATAAGGGACATAATCAGAGAGTTATAAATGTCCTACTTATATAGCTGTATTGAAATTGAACTAACTAGGAGAATTTTATATTATTTGAATCTACTGATAACTGTTCAAAAATTTATATGGCAAATTTCACAGCAAAAAAACCTTTTCCTAGCGATTAAACTCAGCCAAGTGGTATTTAAGAGCCAGCTATGAACTGGATGTGCTTCACTACCAGGTTGCAGAAGTAAGACTGTGGCCTCCTGAAGTTTTCAAATGTTTGCCTTACTTTTTCATGGCAAAATTTCATTGATTTTTCCCCCCCTGCTTTAGAGAGTGTGTAATTGAGGTTTAACTCTAGGTAACTATTTACTGCAGTACAGGCCCAGCTAGTTGACATGGCAGTCCAAAATCACTGGCATGGATTTCTTAGAGTCTCCTCATTTAATAGTTGGAACAAAGCATTGGAGAAAATCTTTAATAAAATAGCATAGACACAGTGTTCATCTAATCTTCATCTCTGGTCTCAGAGCTAAGGGGACTTGTATCAAAATGCCTGGAATAAGTGACTGCTCTTCTACTTAGCTCCAGGTTTTCCTTTCCTGTATTTAAGTACAGGAGAGCCACATCTTAAATTGCTGTTTATTTTGCACTGTTTACAGAGCCTGTGAAAGAGACTATAGTACAAAGAACATTAACTGTGTCCTGGACCTATCCCACTGCTTTCCCCTCTTAATGTTTATTGATTGCTCTGTTCTACTAAATCTACCCCTTTTAGGTGTGATTTTCAGATTAGCCTTAGGATTTGATGGAGTGTAATTATATTTTCTTGGCAGATGCTCTATGGTGTAGTAGGAACTGGGTGGTTCACAGGGAGTAAGCTGAGGGCTGCATTGCTTGAGTGAATCTGTCAGAGAAATGTCTCATGTATCCTGAATTCTACCCTAAGGAGCAAGTGAGGTTTTTCCATCATCCACGGTAGTCTTACCGGAGCATATATTTGAGGACTGAAAAAACCCTTAATTTTACAGAGGTAACCTGTCTGTTCTCCAGGGATATTTGGATACAGTAACGGTGCTATGAAAATTTTTTCTCACTGATTCAACTCTGCCACACCAGGTAGACCAACCCTTAGTGTAACCTATGGTCATTAAAATCATTTTTTTATCAAGACATTTTTAGTAACAAAGATACTTATCCCATTGTGATGCAAACAGCAGATGTGTAAACACTTTGCTAAAGAAGAGTAAAATTCATTTCTATAGCATCATATATTTTTTTATAAAATGCAACCTCTGGTGATACGACCTTAAATAGCAGTACCAGAGACAGACAACTAGTAGGGCAGTTTAGTCTTCAGAATTATTGTCATGTTTTTATTTTCTGATTTTTAAAATTTTATTTTCCTTAATTTTTGTTCCACTGTTGGCAAAAATTCAATGACAATTATGTCACAATTATCCAACCATCAACAGAAGTCAGAAAGCACCTGTCAGCCCATAAGAGCTGTGCTTCAGAAAACAGTGCTACCACCAGCACTTTATTTACATTCTCTGCCTGCACTGGGAAGTCTAAGTTCTGTTGGTGACTGGTGTGAATTTCAAATAGACTTCAGGTTCTCCAGCGAGTTGAAGTTCAGTTGCAGATGTAAACATGTTGAGAGCAATAAAAGTGTGTTGGACTTCATTTCCTGTGAATGAGTAGTATGGTCTGGTACTTAATCACTTCCAAAACTTCAGGAGTTAAATCACTTATGGCTGTAGGAATATTTCTCCCTTGATTCAAGGTGCTGGTGGATTACTTGATTAAAACACACTAAACTGTGTCACAGATACATCTGAAAGACACTCTAAGTAGCCTGTTTAGTTGCTTTAATAGACTGGATTGATCTCATATCTTAGTTTATGTAAATTTTTTATAGATAAGCAAAGAGACATTTATATGTATTTTCTAATATTGTGTGTACCATGTGTCCTACACTTGAATTAAAATTAATTAATTACTATACTTAGTCACTTTTTAAAATGAACTCTGCTCCTTCTATGCCTGAGTGCGGGAAGATAATGTAATAATTACTCTAATTTTCTTTCAGAAATTCTCAAGTGCTTAGATTTCAAAAGCAAAGGTTGTCACCTTTGAACTTATATGTATGCAACTAAAAATAGTGAATATCAAATAGTCTGTCACTGTATTAATCTTTAATTTGTCATCCTTTGAAGTCAAGGGAATAGAAAATACATTTTAAAGGCAAAGAAGAAAAATGCTGAGCTCTTTTGAGATTAAAAGTTCTTTGGGACATTTTAATTATTAATTTAAAAAAATGGACAAATGGAAACAAAATTAGATTAATGTCCACGTTCAAAGGCAAAGCTGGACAATGGAATTTTTATTACAAACAAAAACCCACAACGAACTGGACTCTGTCTGAGGGAGAGAGTGTGTCAGAGTCAGATGCTGTCTTTGGTGATTTGAATGCCCCATATACACTATTAGATTCAAGGAAATTTATGTTTGAACTTATACTCTGGCTTTGGTTTTTTTGACAAGCATGTTATTTTAGAATGATCTTATGGCTATGCATTTCTTAATGTTATGCAGTAGGCCTGGATTTTGTTGTCTGTGATCAGCCTTTTATGCATTTCAATGCATAGATTTAATTTGAAATAAGTAAGAAGGAATTTAGGCTGTGAATCACTCACTTAACTGTATTTGAGAATATATTTATTCTATGTTTTTACGGTTGCTGTTCATGCTGAAGTTCTTGTAGGTGCAAACTTTATAAACAAAAGGTGCATTTATTGGAGCTTCAGGTTTTATTTCTATTACTGCTATGGTGTTTTATTTCTTTCTATTCCATAAATGGAACAGTTTACTGTTTATTTTCTAGTCCTGGTTTCCAATTTGCAAAGTATTTCAGGTTTTGAGGAATCATTTGTAGAATTCTTACAGCATGACATTATGAAAAAAACTTACCTTTGTAACATCAGTGTTTGAATTAAAAAATTTTACAGGGAAGGCTATGTCTAGAATTCTTTAAATATCTAAAAATAATTTTCTGTTTATGAAAGGGAATACTTTTTGTCCTTGATAGCCTTTCAAAATTTTATTTTGTGCGTGATATTGCTTTAAGAGACGTGCTCTGTGTGTGTGAGAGAGGGAGAAGGAATATCAGTGTTAGTGTTTTCCTATCAAAAAATAACTGAAGTTATTTTTATGAGGCCGTATTTAAATGGTTAAAGATTTTTTTGTTTGCTCCCCATGCTTGTGGGAAAGCATATTTAAATATTAATGAGAGAAACACACAACTCAATGGTAAGGGGGAAGTCTGTGAGCATGAATGATCAGAATTGCTTTTAGTCAGAAAAACATCTGTATCATGCAGCTAAGAATAGTTGAGAACCAAAGCCTTCCTCAAAATTTATGAGTTTAACAGAGTTTAATGGTCAACATGATATTTACAGTAGAGTATAGGTAATGGAAATGCAGAAGGACATATATGAGAGATATATATATACATATTATACTATTATATGTCCATGCACATAATAGTTTTATAATATTCAGACAGCCAAGAAACAGGCTGTTAAGATATAACTGACAGGTTGACCTTTCTCCTTTCTTGACCTCAGTTCACATCTTACTGAACTTGTAATTGAAGATAGTATTATAATATCAATACTATATGAGTTTTACATGAGACAAATTAAGAAACAATTGTACTAAAGGGCCAAAATTGTTGGTGAGCTATATATGGGAGTTCTCAGTGAAGCATTATGGTTTAGCACAAAAATGCAACCACACCAAAAGCAATATTGTGATGGGTTGCATAATTTGATTTTTGTATCTCTTCCACCTTAATCATTTACTGAATTCCTAGTTTGCCTCCCTGAATTTGAAGGCTGAAGCCAACGAAACCTGGCCTTACAACTGCTTGTAAAGGAATCTGGGCCATACTTGGCATCTGAAATACGAAAGAGTCCCCCTGGTTTCCCTTGTCACTCCAGGATGCCTGTGAAGAAACTGAAATCCTCCAAATCCCTGGATGACTCTTGTTACAGGGACATTCATGGAATTGAAAATCACTTCTCTGTCATTCAACATTTTCTGGGCCATGAAGTTTTACAGCTCTGTGAAGGAGCTAATCCAACTCCCTGCATTGCTCCAGGACCCCCTGAGGCTAGATTAGCTGTTGGGGGTGAAATGTTGGGTGGATACATCTGGAATCTCCTCGGTTATGACTGCGTCAGTGTGGTACTGATGTATGTCTTGCACCACAGCCTTTCTCCGCTGGCATTTCCTTCCTAGCACAGACAAAATGCAGCAGCTTTTGGACATCTGGAAACTCTCCAGTCTAAGAAATTGTCAGCTGGGCAGGCTCATGTTCTCCTTGATATCTTTAAAGATGCTTGGTGTGTCTGGTGCAATAGTCTGTGGATGGAAGGGATTTTGTTCTCGGGAGGATTTTTTTCCTGCCCCGTCTTGCCAGTGTTGTTGTTGTTGTTGTTGTTGTTATTATTATTATTATTATTATTATTATTATTTTGTTAATAAAATCCTGTATTTAGGTCACATGTCTATGCTTAGTTCTATTTATCAAAATAAAGATTCAGTCTTTTCTATTAATACATTTATGTATGTACATGTCTCTATTATTAATAAATACAAGCAAAATAGAATTCTAAAGTGCTAAATAAAGGAATTCCAAATACGGTGTCTTAATTCTAAAAAAAACCCAATTTTCAGATCTCCCAGGAAACAGTATTAGTTAGGATTTGTTTCTTTGTCAGTTCCAATAGCATGCATTTCCTTTTCATCCTTCAATTTCAGATTGATTATTATTAGGGTTAGCCAGTCACCACTATCAACTTCATATTGGTTTATTTCCAACAAGAATCCAACCTAGTCTCTGGGAAGTATGTGAAATTTCTTGTATTGTGTTTGTGCAGGAAGAAGATGGTGACAGTTTTAAAACTTGAAGTAATATTCTGCTTGCTACAAGATAGAAAACAGCAACATAAATTTGTATACTTTGGTGTCTAACTTTAGGTCTCATTCTAAATGTCCTGGAGAAAATACAAGATTTTTTTGCATAGGATTTGCAGTGGTGGGAAAATAAGTGTTAGACAGAATGGGTACCTGGACACAACTTTGTGCACATATATGCATCATGTTAAACAGAGGACAAGCTGACATTTTAGAGGTACATGTTTAGTGGAAAGGAACAAAAAGAAATAGGGCAAACCCGTATGATTATTTCCAATTATTTTATGGTACTGTTTCATTTTAATCAAAATAAGAAATAATCTACTCTATTTTCTTGCTGGCACTATGGAGTCTGGGTTGATCTTTGGGTATATTCTGTTAGGATGAATTTCCACAATTTCAAGAATCCATAGATTCCATGGGGGAAAGTTCTCTTCCATGATCATTTTATCAAGGCAGCTGAGCTTCTGTTCATTCTGCTGGTAAAACCATAAGACAGTATCTATTGAAACAGGATGCTAACTAAGTAAGGATCCTGAACCATCTTAACTTTTTTTTGCACATTAAAATTACTATTGATTCTGAGTCACAGGGATGTGACTCATCCTGAAAGTTAGATATGTCCCCAAGATGTTGCTGCATCAGAGGCTCATATTGAAATTAGTATTAGAGTTGCTTGGTTTTCTGGGGGGGAGAGTGGGGTGGGCTGGGTAGGTGATGGGAGCAGTGTTGGTTTTGCTTTTGATTTTTTACTTTTTTTGTTAATACACAGGGAGGGGACAAGTGAGAGACCAATATTAAGTAGAGAGTACTGTTTTTCTTCATCTATTTGAATACTTAAGCTGACACTTCAGTTAATAAACTAGATGTTCTCTGGTGTGATACTGTGGTTACTAATGCTCACTTCCTGCTTCCACACTAGAGAGTCTCGGGTAATTCCTGCTGGGAATAATTACGAATAGTTCTCTGAAAAATTAGCCCAATATTCATCACTAGTAAAAAAGCAAATAGAGTATTTGTTATTATTAGCAGAGGAATTTAAAGCAAACCAGGAAATTAATTTGTGATGCTGGATAAATCTATTTGTCAAGTTGTGTAATTTTGTAAATTTAAATTTGGAATACTTTGTGCAATATTTCTTGATTAATTTTGAAAAATAATATTGTAAAACTAGAAAGTCCTTAATAGATCAAAAGCATGGAATATCTTTCATATCGATTGTGATGTGAACTATAATGAATTACTTTTTTGCAGCTTGGAAAAGAGGTAAAAGAGAAAATAGAAGGACACGCAAATATACAAACTGATATGCTGAACAAAATTTTTAGCTTGTAAATAAATTTATAGTTAATGAAAGAAATTGATTTTTGCATGATTTATACTTGTAGAACCCATTACCACAGGGTGTTGTAGAAAACAAATATGTAATGGGATTAGGCAAATTTGTAGACTATGTTTTCTGAATTGCCTACTAAACCTGATGGTCCAGATACAACTTTCAGCTTACTGTGAGCTTCTAGATTCTTAAAGCATAACACAGAGGCAATTATTGTATGCACACTGCAATCTTCAATTCTTTCAGGAAAGTACATTGCATTAAGGCAGGCCTAGACTTAGTAAATTTGTTCATATATTCTGACCAGAAGATGATATAATATTCCAAATATTTTGGATTTATAGTATCTGGCAAAGTTAATATACTTCAGGGACTTCTATGCCTGATTCAAAAAGACTGGAAAGAGATGCAGAAAGAAGGTATTTTGGGATGTATCTATTTCAGTGAATACAATTTTAATATTGGGATGTAACTATTTTATAAAATAGTTAGCATTTCTTTACCATATTTTTTCCTTTCCACTTTTATTTTTTTTTAAATAAGGTGTTCATATTTCTGAATGTTCACAAGCATTTAGGTAAAATGCTACACCAACACAAAGCGAATAAACAGTGTCAGCTTCTCTAATTCCATTGGCACTAGTCATGTTTATTTTATTAGAGACATCTATGATTTGTTGATACCACGTCAACATTTCATTTCTTAAGGGAAGCATAGTTTGAGAGCTAGAAGCCTCTAGAGCCTGTAAGCAGGCGGCGGAAGTGAGTGGGCTGATATTGAGAAAAGCACTGTTGATTGACATGATATATTGGTTTAGAGTATATTAACTTATCTCACACTTTAAAGAGTCAAAATTAACTCAGGAACATGTTTGGAATCCTAACACCTCAACAGATGGAAAGCTCCCTTCCTTCCTCCTTCTCTAAAATCACCTGGCAAAGAGTGAGCCAAGGCTAAAAAGGTGGTTTAGAGAATTTTAGTTCATTCTGCAAATTATTTTTTTACACTTCTCAGAATAGTGTGCAGCTTTCCACAAACCAGAATGAATCTTCATTGCTTTTCCTGTTTCCTCGTAAGAAAAAATAAAAATCAGGAGTAGAGTTTATTTTAATTGCAGTGCGTACAGTATGTCATGGTCTAGTGCGTCAAGCGTTGCTATTTTGTGTCTGTGCTTAATTCCAACTTTAGACGGACATACATCATAACTGTAAACACCTGCCTCGCGTCATTAAGGACAGTAAAAATATCCCATTGTGGGAGGATCATAAGCTGTGTTTTAGGCAGTTTGTGTGTGATCTCTGACAAGAACATACCGTGCTACATCTTTCTCACTGTCTGTATTCTCCTTTGGATGAGAAATACGCAATTCTGTCTCTGTCCTTGGCCCCAACGTTCACATGCGTACACGCACATGCACAGTATTCCAGCACTACTTATAGTAATTTAAAATAACTTTACCATAGTCATACTTTTAATAGAAAAATGAAACCAAATTTAAAACACAAGATTAGCTTAAGGCCTTAATATATACAGAGAGTTTAGAGGTCATTTACAATAATGGCATTGCTGCCATATGTTTAAGGAAGATTAATTAAAGGAAATAAAGCTAGAGTAGTTCTGCCTTCATTAAAAAACTCGATGAGGTTAGTGCTTAAAAAAAAGGATAGAAGTCTTCACATAGGGATCCAAACATGAGTAACTTCCAAGCAGGCCTATCATCTGTCAAACCAACCACCACGTCAAATTCATAAATAGCAGTGTGTAAAAAGGAAACTAGGAAAGCCAAACTCTAACTTAAAGCCACAGAGAAATAGGAGCTTTTTAATAAAAGCTGAGCAGTCCTAGTTGATATTATTAAAACTCTTCACATGCTTTGGGTTTAATTTTTGCTTTGTGTTAATTTCCAGAACAATTCCCTATGTATTGCAAATATTTGCAAGCAGATAAACTGAGGAGAAACTCCTGACTCCTTTTGGTTTTAGGAGAATGTTAGCACATGCCATATACTGTGATGCAGGAACTTAAGTACTAGTACGACTCGCCCCTGGCCCATGCTTTTCTCCCCTTGAAACTCAAAGAAATGTGGAATACTTGATTTTATTATCATTCCAGTTAGTCCACCAGGAAAGAGGTGTCTGTGGAGGAGTAATCCAAACACTCCTTTAATTACCAAACTATTGAAATACTGAAGTTTTTAGTTTAAAAATAAATAAGAAAATTGACTCAATATGAAATCCATCATTTCAATTTTTGTGTTTTTCAGTCACTTGCAGCACTAATGGGCAAAAATCCAGCTTGTCCTTGAGCTCCTATTTACAGTTGCTCATCAGCTTTTGTGTGATCTTGGTCATGTAGGTCTCTATTTCTAGCCCACACCTTTTCCTACTCAGGACACCAGTTTTGCTGCTAGAAAAGTCATAGCCCCTACTGTTTTCCACAGAGCAACGCCAAACCTTTGAGATAAAATGACGCTGGTGCTGAAAGAAGTGTATTGGCATAGCAGACGTGATAATTGGGATACTCAGACTCCTAGCATCTGTCTTCCACTTGCTCCTTTCTAGATGGGCAGCGGTGTTCTTTGGGAAGGCTCATCTACAAGGTGATTGCTTCCCCACAAAACAGGGAATGGGTATTTTCATTTACCAGATTATCTGTCTCATGTAATCTAAATGTGAAATGGCTTTGCAGTGTGGTCAGTGTGTTGTATTTACTGTGAATAGCGTGGAAAATAATTTCAAAGATAGTAATCTCTCTTTTTAATCTGCCGTATTACTGCGTTAGCATGCAGCTCTTGGAATTTTGCCACTGGTTATATTAACTCTAGCATTGAATATATTTTTTTTTGGCAGAGATTTCTTGGTATACACCCTAAAGAAAGATAACTTTGGGTAGGGTGTTTTGGTTTTTTGGGTTTATTTTGCTTTTAAGCCTTGCTGTGTATGTGTGCATGTATGTCTAGAAGTTCTATATAAAAGTTTATATATTAATATATTATATTAATATATAATGAGACCAAGTTAAAAAACTTTCACCTGAAATACAACACTGGCAGATGGAACATAAGAAAGTAGGACCCATGAGATGCCTTATTCCACCAATGTACAGGCTGGGTCACCTATCTTGCTCCCATAAGACGTGCAATATTTCCTGTCCAGAAAGCTGACACCTGTCCTTCTGACCTGTATGTTACTGATACATTCAAACACTGTAGTGGAGGTGAGTTTCTTGCAGGTATTTCAGCTGTTCTGAGACATCTGAAGCAACTAATACGTTTCCATAAAAACAGCTTCTAAGGTATCCATTTTTCTCCAGAATTATCCCCTGAGTATTAATGCTACCATCTCCAATTGCAGTTGCACCTACAACTAAACTGAAGATGCTGCTAAATCCTTGCTGTATTTATTTACAGATGAACCAGCAGAGCGTGGTACACAAGCAAAAACTGAGACATGTCACAAATGAACATGTACTTCTGCTTTCCCCGGAAAAAGAGAGGAAGACTTAATTGAAATCTGTGACTTGATAATCCTGGCAGTTACTTTTGCTTTTCATAAATTAAGTTCCATGCGAGAGGACAAAGGAGTCAGTCTCATATATGTCTAGGAAATGAACATAGACAACTGAGAAAATTCACTGGTGACCAAATCTGCTAGAAATGAGTGCTCTAGCAGTCTATCATGAGGTCATGCATTTGTATCTTTAGAATTATGATACTAGGATATTGGTTTCATAGGTCAAAAGTGAGACTTGATTGTTCTTAAATGATAATTCCTCCAGAGGAGGCAGGAACTCTCTAAAACATGGTAGGCCCTTCAAGTCTCAAAAAATATAAAAGAAGATCAAGTCTGATGGTCCAGTGGCTCATTTGAAACAGACAACAATAATACTAGAGGATTTGACTTACCTGATTTCAGTGAATGATATATACTTATCAGTCAATAGGGAATTACGTCAAGTGAGTTTACACCAAGAAAAATCCTTGTACTTTGAAAAAGAACCTGAAGATTTTCTGAGACCTTTTCAAATCTATCCTGAAATACCCAAAGGCTTATTTTTGGCTGTTATGTCAAAAGATGCCCAGAGGCTGACAAATAGCAGCAATTTTCAGTATATGCTTAATATTAAATTATTTTGATAGATCTGTGTTGTGGTGTTTGTTTGGATTTTTTTTAAACAAGACTGCTTTTGTGGAGAAGGAATTATTTCCTTGCTTTTTATTATTCTGTTTTACCTTTTTTTACGGTACTGCTTTTTTCTCTAGGTCCTAAACACAGCTGAGATACTATTCTAGGGCCTAAGCCCCCTCAGTTCTTGTTGAAGCTAATAAGAGATGAGTGCAGTCACATTTTTATAGAACCTGGGTTTGCTTAATGTTCTTTTCTCACCCCCCATTCACTTTATGTTGTGAGTCATAGTCTTAAGAGTATTCTTAAGAGTATTTTCTGGTTCCCACCCCAACTCCCCTTTCCAGGCTATCAGTTAAAAATTAGAAAATAAATAAATTTTGACTTCAGCATCCAGCTAGTAAATCCGTAAAGTCCAAAAAATCGGAAGGTAGCTCTAGGGAGATATTCTGTTTTCTAGGTATGTAATCCTAATTTTTCCTTGAGGACTAAAAGCATGGAAGTCCTATCAAAACATGTTTCCCTTCTTACCTTTGTACATTGTTAAAAGTCTTCTCGGGGGCATGTATACCTGAGAAATGGAGGTGTCTGTAATGTTTGATTCTATTTGAGATTAGTGGCTTAGAGAACATGAGGAGTTACAGTAGCAGGGAAGATATTTCTCAAAAGCTAATTTTTTTTATTTATTTATTTTTAAAAATAGGTATCTCTACAAAGAAAAAAAAAAGGATGAGATGATGACAATAATATATTAAAAAAGCTTCTAATCAACCTTTTTGTACAAACACATAGTCCAGAGAGTGAATAGGGCCTGCAAAGAAAGCTGGTGGAAATAGGAATGCTAATAGACTCTTATATTTGGTCTTATTGAAATGCACACTTTATGTGTTATGTTTCATAATGCTTCAGCCTAGTTTAGGACGAAATAAATCTATCAAATGTAGAAGTATAAAAAAGAGTAATCATAGAAGAGAACCTAAAGAACCAGTTAACTTTTCAGGTCAGAGGCAGAATTTACAAAAGAGCGTAGAGTTCACCTAAATGAGTTACCTCTAAGGTTAGAAGAATAGGGGGGAAACTGTGTGCCATATTTGCATTAATCGAGATTTATATTAGAGATTAGATGATGAAAGAGACTCCTCCCAAGACAGCACACACATGCTGTTAATCTTGTGTTCTTGTGAGGTTCATGCTCACTTGTTGCAAGATTTTTGTTTCTTTCTAATTTAATATCTAGACTTCGTATTTATTCCATGTAAGCTGGCTACCTGTAAATCCTGAGATGTTAAGCAGAACTAATAAAATGTCAGTATTGAGATTCCTCTCTTAAGGCTATTAAAGTTGTACAGCAAGTACATTGTTTTTCTATTGGATTATTTTACTTCTTGTACTACATAGCTTAGTATTTTAATATCAGTCCTTTGAGACAATTGATCTAAAGAAAATTGATTTAATTTTTATTTTCCAGTTCATAAAAGGAAGCCAGCTATGTAGAAATCCACTGTAAGAATGTTGTCTTGCTTCTATTTTCTCTTACATTATGGTAAATGTTTTCATCAAATAGGAGTCACATTTTTTATTGTTTTGTTAAAGTGCTCTCTATGTTTAGAGTCTGAAAACAAGTGTTTAAGGTATGAGGGCAGCCTTGAGCAAAGAGGTAAGAACAAGTTTATTCGTATTTCATAATACTTATTATTATTAATGCTGTTCTGCATTTAAAAAATTGAATATTATATACATATAAAGAAAACTCACCAAAACTGAACATTATAATTGTAAGTGTATTTTTAAAAGCCAACAGGGAAGCTAAAGTAGGGTGGGAAATTTCACCAGAACGAGGCTGAAGAAAAGCAGTCTCAAACCATTATTGCACTTAAAATGAGTGGATGATTCTGCCCGACTCGGGTTGTTTTCTTGCTTTGTCGAAGCGTTTACTCTTCAGTTATGCTAATGCAACTGAGAAGTGTCCCTTGCTTTGGGAAGTGTTTTATATTAGTCATAAGAGTTAGAAATGTTTTGTCAGTCATTTGGTGAAAGTGGTTTATCTTGGTTTTTGGTTGCAGTAAACACATTTGACCCATGAGGGTTAAACAGCATCTTTTAAGAGAAAATTAATTAAGATTGATTCTGAATTACGTCTTGTGGCTTTGGAACGGAAGCTCCACCTCTTCCCAGGTGAGCTGGCCTGCCGCATTGCAATGGAAACAAGATGAGGAGTGTAGCTTTGTCTGATCCTTGTCTGGCTCAGCTGGCTTGGCTGTGGGCCCCAGGGGGAACTCCTGGCAGCAGGGAACCTCCACTGCTCTGTTGTGCAGGCACCTGTGCTGCTCCCCAGGCAATGCAGTGGACACCCAGCTCTCACCCCCCGTGGGATTGGGCACCTTCAGTATACACAGTGTCTGCAGCCAGTATAAGGGCATGCAGCAAGGCAGAACTATGATGCAGAGAATAAAAGTCAACAAAATGTGGGGGTTTTTTTAAACAGGTGGCTCCTTCAATACAGCAAAGAAAAAGGCTACATGCTAAGCACAAATAATTTTTTCTTGGTTCTGTCTTTCTAGTAGGGCTAGATGAGACTTGGGGAATGTTCTGAGTTGCACGGTGAAGTAAATCTATTCTATACTGATGACTCTGGAAGAACCAAAATCTAGTGTATGATAGTCACTCTCTCCTAAGGTAGTCACATGGAACTTAATTTTAAGGAAACTATAAAAATCTATTATTATTATTAGTTTTTTAAATCCTGGCTATAAGCAAACTTGGTTACAGTGCATCATGTGCTCTGAAGCAATTGTTTTGGTAGAAGGGATAAGGCAGAACTGTTTGCAGGGATATATTGCATTAATTATTTAATCAGACTGTGAGGATAGGAGAAATGAAAATTCCTAAGTTCAGTTCAGCTTTTAAAGCAGTGTATTGTGGAATTGTCTTCTGCATGCAAGTCATCAAATGAAGCTTGAGTGTGATCAGCTCAGTGTACTCCTGTCTTCCATATGACTTCTGATTTGTGTGTTGGGCCCTAAGTCTCTCACAGCCTCAGCTACCTGTTCAGTGAAGGTGTTTATAGAGGGCTGTAAAAGGGGGTTAGTGTCTAAATGGAACAGTTATATTCTCGTAAACTCTGTGCTCTTGCTGCTAAACTACAACACCTTCTAGAGAAGCCTGGGTTCTTTTTCCTCATCCCCAAACACATTTAATGCCATGTTTGCAAAAGCATATGGCTTCCTGTGTAGCTCACTGCCCGAGCCTGGGTATGATTCCCAGACTAATAATTCTTCTACCTATTCCTGTCTCAGTCCTCAGTCTGGAAGTGGTGACAGCCTATTTCTGCTGCCCATCTCTGGCTGTTTCCTACTGCCACCTGGCATATCAGATTCAAGGTTGGGGTTTTTTTTATTATTGTTATTTTCCTCTATGAATGCAAGTTTTTCCATATTATCAGGGAAGTGAATCTTGGCATAATTCCTTTTAAAGTTTGTTTTAAATCTTAATTTCCTAGTCGTAGTTTGTAATGCTGAGCAGAGGGCATTATAGCAGCACCTTTTTTGCTCTCTTACATATAATTTGATTACTATTTACAACAGATGAGAACTTTGTTTTTTAATGAAGTGAATGACATTTATTAACTACCCCATGACCAATTCAAAATAAGTCAGACAATCTGAACAAAATAAAAATAATTAATCTACAGAGATGGTTGTCTTCTCTGAATCATCTAATGCCATCTACCTCAGATTGATGTTTCAGGAACCATTAGTGAGGATTTTTCACTTTGTGACTTGGCATAGTGAGGGCAGATAAGTCCAATTAGTCCTTTTCCCAGTAGACAAGGTATTTTAATTAGTTTTTAAGAAATAGAAAGGGGGTGTCTGGTAAAGAATCATGGGAAAGGACTCTTGACTTTCTTTCTCTTTTATATATGCCATACTGTACATACAAATATTTAGTGAACTTTCAGAAACAATGAAGAAGAACATATAAGACCCTGATTAAATTTTATTCTGAATTATGAGAAAGGTCTCTATTTACAAATAGAAAAAAAGCTATATTAAAAGAAAAACATAAACTTCATCTTTAAAAACAATTTCCTTTTTAGCAGAAGAATGTATAATTCAGAGATTTTTGAATTTTTTTTTTATGGATACTTTCTTATGATGCTTGACTTCATTTTGTAGGAAAATTAATGTTTATTTGATATGAATATTTAGTGGGTGTAGCAGTGTTTACTGTTTACATATAAAACATAAATTTATTAATGACTTTTTAGTTACTGTAATCACTTTTCTCTGAAGACAAGATAGTCTCCCAGAAGTTTGTGTTCTGAATGTAATGCCACAGTGCAAGGGGTTTGACAGAAATTTGGTTTTCAAGAGGCCATATCCTCCATCTATTAGCTGCTTGTACTTGCTTTCACCTAATACTCTTCTGCTTCCCCTCAGTTTGAGACAGTGGTTTAGAAAACCATTCAGGTAGCAAGATCAATGATTTGGTTTAAAAATATCTTTGAAGTGATCGCTTTGACAAGATCATTTTTAACCAAAATATATTTAGTCCAGTGACTTGCAACCACACTCCTTTAACAGTTGTGTCAGCTGAACAGAACAGATAAAATAAGCAGCTCACTATGGTGGCAAGGACTCCTTAAGTTGGCTTTGCTGCCAAAGTCCAAGTATATGTAACTTTGGACATAAAGAGGTATGCAAAATTCTGTAGGGGCTGTGACATTCCTGCCAGACTGCTCGCGCAGCTGTATGTAAAAGTAAATCCAGAATCAGCTTGTAAGTCATGAACTTGCACTTACTGCTCCAATACAGGCTAAGTGGCTGCTTTCTGTGCTTTGGGTGGAATTGTTCCACTAGGAAGGAGCCTGATTGTTTAATTTTCCAAAGTATGTGTTACATAGAATCTGTGTGTCCCTGCTACCTCTCTTCCGCATCTCCTCTTTGTGTCTGAGCTTTCACCCTCTCCCATCCCTCATTATTTTGGGCTTGTTTAGCTTTCAGTTGTTTTGGAATTTTGCTGTTTTTCAGACTAGCGGTTGATCAGCAAATGATGAAATAACAATTTTCCCTGACATTTCCATGTTTTGTAGATGATTGTATCTTTTCCTAGACTTAACTAAGCTTCATTGGTCTTCAACACAAGATGATATTGTAGACCACTGTTTTATACTTTTTTTTCTGAACCTGTTTATGTATTAGTTGGAATGTTAATCCATCATGGCTATCTGAGGATTGTCCATATTCTGTCAGACTCTGAATTAAGGCTTTGAGTTGCACTTGTGTTCTTATCTACTGCAATGAGGGTCTGAGCCAAAAAAAAAGTGGGTATAGCCAACAGACAGAAAATCAGAGCTAGGAGGAAGAAAAGGAAAGAGCCAGGAAAATAAAAAATTGAGGGAGTATGATGAAACCAAGATATAGAGACTTCTCACCATGGACTTCTATGTGTCATTTCAAGAAGACATTTTGAAAGATTACTGCCTTACTTTTAGGAACAAACCACTGATTTTATATATATATATGTTTCATTAAAAAGGTGCCCAACACAGCCCTGTAACTAAGTATCCATTTCTCCTATAGTCAATCCATAAAGTCCCAGCTTGCTTGAGGTCTGGATATGACCAAATTCTGAGACCCTTGTTGAAGCAAGAAGCTCTTCTGACATTTAGAAATTTGCTTACTTAGAAACAAAAAAGATGAAAACAACAAAAAATGCTCAATTTTGTTCTTGTAGATGGTTGTTTCTTCATATAAAAGAGTAAAAAGGATTTACCACTGAATTATGCCAACACCAATATATGCAGTAAATGTCACCCAAAGAGCACACATCCAGTGTTTAGTGCTGTTCCAAGGAAAGTCTTTGATTCTTCCCTCACTTCAGTTTTAGGTGAGCAGTGTCCTGTTACATCCTTATTCTCTTCCTACTTGGATGGTCACTGCAGTGCTCATCAACTATTCAAGTGTTTCAGACACTGTATCATGTGCTTTGATGTAGTGCAGTAGTGCAGTCTCTGGTTGGCTAAAAGAGTTGTCTTTTCTGCTTTTTTTGTTTTTCCCTTTATTTTCATTTTTCTTTTTTTCCTTTTCCTTTTCCTTTTCCTTTTCCTTTTCCTTTTCCTTTTCCTTTTCCTTTTCCTTTTCCTTTTCCTTTTCCTTTTCCTTTTCCTTTTCCTTTCCTATAGTGCTTGTATTCTAAAACCCAAAATTAGTATTAGGAAATAAAATTAGAAAAATAGTCTTAAAATCAATAGATTTAATGTCAGTTTATACCGATACAGTACCAGTGTTCTGTGGTGACAGACTAGTGATTTTTTATCTGCATGTTTCCTAGTTTGTTCACAAAATACAAAGCCATGAAATGTCTAGACTTTTCTTTGAAAATACATTTTTTACAGGCAATTCATGCTGCTGTCTGAAGCTCTGCTGCCTGAACAGGCAGCCTGCTTTTGAGTGGGAAAGTGAAGCATGTAGACAACACTTACCACACTATGAATGCTAATGAATGATACAGGGAAATTAAGGTTAAAATGAGAAATGCGTGGGGACCTCATAGCAACCTTCCAGTATCTGAAGGGATTCTACAAGGAATACAGAGAGGAATTCTTCATCAGAAATGGTAGTGATAGGAAAGTGATGGGTACAAATTAAAAGGGGAAATTTACGTTAGATACTGGGAAGAAATTCTTTACTGTGAGAGTGGTGAGCCATGGCAACAGCTTGCCTGGGGGGCTGTGAATGCCCCATCCCTGGAAGTGTTCAAGGCCATGCTGGATAAAGCCTTGATCAACCAGGTCTATCAGGAGGTGTCTCTGCCCAAGGCAGCATGGGTTGGGAGTAGGTGATAGGCAAGGTCCCTTCCAACCCCTCAAGATTCTGTGATTCCTTGACTCCCTGATTCTATGAGGCCAAGAAGCATTTTACTGGAACTTATGGTAAAGTCCTGGTTATGCTGAGGCAAATAAAAGCTTTTGAATTGATTTGAATGAAATTTTACCTGCAAGTGAAATACTTCTGAATACATAGTATGGTTCTCGCATGAGCCCTGCTGAAGAGCTGGACTGAGTCAGAGTTGACACCTCAGAGTGGACACTTGTGACCTGGTGCACAAGCCAGGCCTTACCATCCCGGCACCCCAAATGACTGCTGAGATTGTTACCTCTCTGTTCATCAAGGAGTGGTTGCAATGGGAAGTCCTTAGATGAGCAGTAGTTATACTAGATATACAATTTCCAAGTGTAGTGATTTTGTCAACAGATAAAAGCCAGCGATGTAGAAAGGCACAAAACATATAAATAAGTACAGGTGGTTTTGTAGTTTGTTGTTCTTAGACACTTGCACTGAAAATACAGGAAAACACTCCCAGAATTTGAGAAATCACCCTTACTCTTTGTGGTGACTTAACCATTGTACTGGGTTTAGCTTGGGTGTAGTTAATTTTCTTTCTAGGAGCCTGTATGGTGCTGTGGTTTAGATTTGAGACCAAAGCAGTGTTGGTAGCACACCTGGGTTTATTTATTGCTGAGCAGTAGAGCACAGTGTCAAGGCCTTCTCTGTTTCTCACTCTGCCCCCGCAGTGGGCAGGCTGGGAGTGGGCAGCGGGAAGGGACACAGGGGGACAGTTGCTCTCAAGTGACCAGACCCATATTTCATGCCATTTAGCATGGTGCTTGGCAATAAAACCAGGGAGTAATATTTCCAGGACAGCCATTACTCAGGGACTAGCTGGTCATCAGCTCTGTGGTGAGTGATTTCCTTAGCATCACTTGGGATGGGTTGAATTTTTTGTTCCTTTTTCCCTTATTAAAGAGTCAATTGATCCACAAAGTTTTTCTTTGTTTTGCTCTTCCAACTTCCCTCCCTCTTCTAGTTGGGGCAAGTGAGCCTGTGACTGATGTGGGTCTGACTGCTGGCTGGAGCCAACCTCCTATAATCATGAAGCTTGCAATTTTACTCTAATTTCAATCTTGCAGAGAGGGGAACTAAAAGTAGACCATTCAGAATAAGTCTTCTTGAAACGATTGAAAGCTAGGACAGAAAGAATTTTTCTATACTTGTACCTTGTATCAAAATCTGGTTTATTTCAAGGTAAAAAGTGAATAATTAATTCTTAAGAGAAACATTCTTTATAGAACTTTACTGAAGCTTTATGGTTTTTGGTCTATTTAACACATATCAAATCTCTAGAAGAGTGAATGCTGGCAGCTCTAACCAGAAAAAAAAATCATGATGCAGTCACTATGTCATTCTACCATCATATTTTGGCTTCAAGACATTTTCTATGGTTTGCTCATTTTCAGACCTTGAAATTCCTCCCACACCTCAGAAACATTTTTAGGTGATGCTGCATGCTCAGGATTCATTTCCAGCTTAAGAGAAATGTGCCAGCAAACGCTGAAGTTTTGGCAACAGAGATGGAGAGACTTACTATGGTAGAAACTTCAGTCTGAAATCAATTTCTTGGAAATGGGGTAAATTCAATATGTTTAAATCACATACTTTTTCCAGTAAGAGGGAAAGAGATGCTATAATTGTTACTGTGAAGCCTAGTAGTATGATTCAGAACTAGAAAATGCAGCTCCAGCTCTATGTGATAATCATCACCAGCTCAATCAGCTCTATCAGAAGGAACGAAAAAGAACTCTAGGAGCCTCGTTTTTTTACTTGTTTTTGTGAGAAGGCTAGGAAAGGGGGAACAGGAAACTAGGTTCAAAGAAAAACAAGCTAAGTTTGAGATTTCTGCAATAGTTTATTACAACTAAGTGAGCCTGGTAAAAGATACCAGCTCACAGGATACCTATTAGCTTTAGAGTACCCTTTTAACATTTTTTCTTATTACATTTCCTATCTTATGAGCAATGAAATCAGCAGAGGAATATTTGAAGCAATATAAGATTTGGAGAATGGTATTCTTCTCTTGGTTCATTCACTGCTATGAGTTGTATACTGATTCACACAATCTCAGGATCTGACTCTATCACTTCATTTAGATCACTTGTTCCCGTGGTACTCTGCACAGAAACAAAAGAAAAGGAAAAAAATAGTCTTCCTGAGTTCATAGGACATCATAAAACATAATATGCATCAGAGAGTACCTGGGGTAGCGTTTTGACTCCTATACTTGCTTTGCTGCACAGACCTGTTAGATCTGTACTGAAAATTGGAGGCAGGGAGTATGCTGGGGAATAGCCAGGGAAGAGAGAGGAGGGAGCAGTTGCTTTGGGATTCTTCTCAACTAGCAGAATCTTTCTTACATGGCAATAAATTAAACCTTGGACCCCTACAGTAAGGTTGGGAGAAAAGGTCAGAGAGTCGTGAACTATTTTCCCACATTCTCTTTTCACTGTCCAGCTGCATAGCAGCAGAATGTTTAGTCTTTAATGCTAAACCTGCAGCTGAAAGTTGAAAAAGTCTGAGTGCTGGAGTGCAAGTCTATTGGTTTTGATAAATTTCACTTTCCCCTCTCTTATACATGAAGATAAGATTATAATGAAGATTCTGTGAAGTTAGAGGTCACTGTAGACATTTCCCAAGGGGAACAGGAAAAGGAAACATGTTTTTATACTGTACTTGAATAGCTAGTCATTTCATTTATTCAAAAGGTTCAACAGACAGCAGATACATATTAGCTAAGCAGAGGACTTTAACAATAAGAAAGCTCAATGTTTATCTGCTGGTTTAGGCTCAGTGCACACAGGAACAACTGTCCCTATATTATATTCTCTCTAAACAATAGGAATCTGAAGCTTATAGAAATCTATTTCAGGACAGTACAAACTTGGAGCAATTACGAATTTAAAAACAAAACCTGGAACACTGTTCTCCAGTAAATAGTGAATCATTCACAGTCAAATGGCAATGAAATTTGGTAATATATTGGCCTAGTTTATAATATGAATTAATATCATTTTTTAATGAGAAATATAGAAATTGAGCAAAGTCCAAGGCAAAATAAAGAAATGGTCAAGTACAACAGAGGCTATTCAGAAAATTTTACTAGAATATGAACATTTCTTTTTTTGATTTTTATTTGGCAAAAGGGAGAACTCTGCACTTTCCTCTTACATGCTTATGACATTCAGGTTTGTTCTTAAATTTACTTAATAAATTCTTCCAAAGGAACTACATCTCAGGATTTTTTTTTTCTCTTGAAAAAGTATGGGATTATATGTCCTACCACAAAAGAGTAATTTCGGTACAATCCATTTTGGGGATATTGTTGCAGTGATGATCAAGTGGCTTGAACCCCTAGGGTTTGACCAACCCACCAGAAATCTGATATTTCTTCCTCCTCCACTATTCAATATTCCTGCTGCCACTTCTCTTCATCCTCAAAACATTTCCTCATGTACACTTCCTAGATCTCAGTATCACATTATTTTTCACAAAGGTAAAAAATGGTCTTGTTCACTGCATAAAATTGTGCAAAAAATAACAATGTTTGAATTGTTGTCCTAAGTGGCTAAATTGATGAATTTGGAGACCTAGTGTGCAGTGCAAGTGCCCAAAATACAAACTACTCACTGTTTACTGCCTGGCCAGAGAGGCTAAAGGGTGCTTTAACTTTCTACCATGAATATCAAATGAGTTGCCTAAAGTTCACATGACAGAAAGGTATCACTATTTCAACTGAATCAACCATCACAGAATCACATAATATTCTGAGTTGGAATGGACCCACAAGGATCATCAAAGTTCAACTCCTGGCCCAGTTCAGGACACCCCAAGACACACTCCAGGACACCATCATGTGCCAGAGAGTGTTGTCCAAATACTTCCTGAATTCTGCCAGGGTTGGTGTTGTGACCACTTCCCTGGGGAGCCTGTTCCAGTACCCAACCACCCTCTGAATGAAGAACCTTTTCCTGGTATCCAGCCCAAACCTCCCCTGACTCAGCTTCATGCCATTCCTTTGGGTCCTATCACTGGTCACCATAGAGCAGAGATCAGTGTCTGTCCCTCTTTTTACCCTTACAAGGAATTTGTAGACTGTAAGGTCTGACCTCAGACTCCTCTTCTTCAGGCTGAACAGATCAAGTGAGCTCAGCTGCTCCTCATTTAGCTGCCCTTCTAGGTCCTTCATTATCCCCGTAGACCTGTGTTGGACACTCTCTAACAGTTTTATAACTTTCTTGTATTGTGGCACCCAAAATTTCCCCCAGCACTCGACGTGAGGTCACCCCAGCTCAGAGCAGAGCAGGACAATCCCCTCCCTTGCCTGGCTGGCGATGCTGTGCCTGATGCTCCCCAGGACAGGGTTGTCCCTCCTGGCTGCCAGGGCACTGCTGACTCATATCCAACTTGCCATGGACCTGGACCCCATGTCCCTTTCCACAGAACTGTTTTCCAGCATCTCATTCCCCAGTCCGTATATACATCCAGGGTTGCTCCATCCCAGGTCCAGAATCCGGCTCTTTCTCTTGTTGGACTTCATATGGTTGGTGATTGCCCATCTCTTTAATATGCTAAGGCTTCTCTGCAGGGCTTCTCTGCCTTCAAGGGAATCAACAGCTCCTCCCAATTTTGTCTCATCTGCAAACTTAATATCCCTTCTAATCCTGTGTCCATGTTGCTTATGAAGATGTTGAAGAGCACGGGGCCTACGATAGAGTCCTGTGGAACCCCACCAGTGACAGGTCACCAGTCTGATGTCATCCCAGCCACTACCAGCCTTTGTGCCCGACCTGTGAGCCAGTTGCTCAGCCATTGCATGATGTGTTTATTCAGCTGAATCCTGGACATTTTATCCAGATGGATATTGTGTAAGTATCAAATGCTTTACTGAAATCCAGAAAGATCACGTTAACATTATGCAGGCCTGTTTCCTGTTGAAGACTTATGGTTTCATTTCCACAGAATCACATTTTTTAAGTCTGCAATGGGTTCTGAAATTATTTGATTTGCACCAGGAAACTGAGTTCAGTGTTTGAGTTTGGCTACCTCTTCTCAGAAATTCAGACAAGAGTACTAATACTATTGCTGTTATGAAGGACCACTTAGAAAGCCTAAATTCAGTTTCCTCATTGCTCTGGGATAATACATGCATGATATTTATTTTTACTTTTTACTTTTCTGCAGAGGGTTTTTGCTAGCAGGCAGCTGATTTACCCCAGTTGTGCAATTCTTCATCATTCTGTAGAACCTGTGCTACATGCTGAACTCAGTATGAGAGTTATGGGAAAAAGATGAATATAACTAGAAGAAAACTTAAGGTTGGAGGCCAAGCATTCTTTTCGTTTTTTCTGCAGGACAGTTCCCCAGTGTTAGTGGCTATGTTGTGAACGGTGCTATACAGCCCAGCCAAAGGTGACAGAAGGCTTGTGTGGTGACAGCAGGGCTAGGAGGGTCCTGCGTTGAGACCTCCATAGCATGACCCAGGGAGACTCCTTAACCTTTCCCTGGTTTTCAGCTTGTACCTGAGGGAAAACAGAGTGGTGTAATTAAGTAAACCAATCTGTGAATGCCGAGATCAGAATCCATAGCCAGTAAAAGAACATTAAAATAATTCAAGAGTGCTGGAAGTGGGGAGGTTTGCCACCACCAGAGAGTAATGGTGAAGAAGAGAGGGAAAAGTTGTGTTTTCTAGCAAAAGAGAAATAATATTGAATTAAAAGTGCAGTGGCATCATAATGAGAAAATGATGTGCAGAGATCCTAGATACTTTAAAACAAATGCACAAAATTCAGTGCTAGAAGGCATATAATTAATTAATACTTTAAAATTACCTTCACAGATTGTATATTACATTAGTCTTTCTTTTGATGTTTGGACATAATTATATACAAGATCATGAAAGTATTATATCAACTTTCATAGTAAAATGCTCTCTGGAAATTCTGTGTTTGCAAACTAAAGGTGTTAAAAGTTAAAATGATGTTGGTTTTTATTACAAATTAACCCTAAATTTGCTGCAACTGATAATTTCACAACATTTTCTGTTTGATTTTAATTTTATCATTGTAATCTTAGGGAGAAAACTACATATATTTTGTCCAGAAACCACAATCTATATTATAGTTTGGCTTTTTTGCTTTTCTTCAGTAGGGTTCTGCTTTTGGTCTTAGCTGGACTATGAATTGGCTGTCTTTGCATACAAAACTACCTCCTTGTCACTCTCTCCTAGAAATTGAACAGCATGTATATTTTTTGAAGGGCCTCGCTCTAACCTCACATAAAATCATGGTAAGTCATTTGTGATTCAATGCGCTTCTCCACTGTCATACATAGAAAAAGAAAGTCCATGGAGTACCAAGATAGCCACCTGTCACTCTGAACAGCTTTGTTTCACTCTTGACCCCATCCTTTTTTTCTGTTTAATTCCTTTGTTTCTTTTAATTTTTTTTTTAGGAGAAGGAACTCCCCTTCTTACTGTGTACAATTCCTAGCAAAATGCTATCTTCCTTTTCTGTACTAAGATTTAAAAAAAATCTATACTATTAGTCATTGAATTCTTTGTAGGTTTGGTTAATGAAATCCAGGTCAAAGCAATCCCTAGTCCTACCTTATTGTGTTGGAGAACAGCTTTTTTTTCCTTCGTAAGACAATTGTACATGCATAGAAGCAGCTGTGTGGAAAACATATTCTTTAAAATGATTAAATGCAAGCTCTGCAGAAGAAGAAAATAAAATCAAGAAACACAAAATCACTTTTACTGCTGCTAAGGTCTTTAGAAATATTGTGCACAGAGGTTATTAAACCAATGTGGATAGCAGGTAGAGCCTTGGGGTCATTCTAATTGACCAAGGACAGCTTTCACATTAGAGGTCTTAAAATATGAAGTTCATTAATGGTTGCCTTCAGACACCATGGATGCTAATGTGGAAGCTCAGGGAGGATGAATGTTCTTGTCTTTGGTTACAATTTAATGAGCTTATTTCTTTCAATGCACCAACATGACAGCACGCAGTCATAGAGTGGTGACTGGAACTGAATCCACATGTGACTGTTAGTCTTAGAATAAGAATTATGATCCAATAATTTTAAATTCTAGGTTTTTTAAAGATCTGATTTAGATTTAGTCATTAGATTAGACTTGTGGGTTGTAATAACCCTCTGCCTCTATTCAGTTTGGGGTTGATACTCAACAGGCTGTGGAGGTTCTCTAAGACAAGTTGAAGTTGCAGGAGAGCTCAGCGTCGAACTGTCATTTTGCTGCAGAATCAGGGTATTACCTTATGAACTGTTTGGGACACAATAAGAAACTTGGGCATATTATGCTGTCAGTCCTGCTCAAAATGCTTTGCAGAGGGTAGCACAGTTCTGTGCTGCTATTGGGCTGGCGGTTCATTGTTTTATTTCTCTCACCATAGTAAGAAACACTATTTATTCTCTTATTTAGAGCACCTATAAGAAACCATATGTCTTCTAGATGTGGATAGATGCTGAGGATTTCAGGCCGATCACAGTCCTGTGCATCTGGTAAGGGAGAGAACCCTGTCTTTCCAGACTGTCAGGCAGAGAGATGAGCCAAAGAGATTTCAAGCTCAGCGCCTGCTTAATTTTGTGAAAATAAAAGGGATGCAGAGGTGTGTGTGGATAGATCTTCAGAGTTTCTTTTGCCTTTTCTCTTAGTTTATGTGATAATGAAAAGCTCTGTGGAGTTGCTTTGATTTTGGCAGACTGTGAGCCATACAAATTATTTGTTCTCCAGTTCTGCTTAGCACAAGAGATTCTATTGCTCCTGTGTGTGAAGAGGAGAAGTTGTGTTTGCTCCTTGAAGTCATTGGTGAAGAACAATAGAATAGAATGAAGAAGCTAAAAGGAGTGGAAGAAGAATGGAGCATATCAGATCTATATTATTTATGTTTTTTAATGAGAAGTAAATGAATCTGCCAGTATGCAGTGATGATATATGTTTCTAGGGGAAAAACCCCATGAAACCAGGCTTTTCTTCCCCATGGAAGAACATAAACCTATGAAAAGTGAAGATCAGAAGCTATTCAAATAAGTTCACGTAGTCAAAATATCTCTATCTTTGGCTTCTATTTGCCATTGGGGACAATGCTGCATTTCTTTCCACTCTCTTGTGATTCAGTCAGTCCAACTGACTCACACAGCTGTTAGCCTCTCCAAGGGAATCGTTGCTGTGGACATGGCTGCCTCCCATTCACACGGTGAGAGGAGAGATTCCCCATCATAAGATTAGGGCTGAAACCAAATGACAATAAAGAGATCAGCTTCAGCAATTCGGCTGGGGATGCACTTGGGGTAATTTAGGTAGAACAGTCTCATATGTTAAAACATAACATCCAAAAGTTTAGCTCCTGGTCCTGTCATGAAATCTCATCTAAACTGGTGCCGACAGCTTTCCTGACATATGAAATGGTTAACATATTCAGTTGAATTTACTTGGAAAGTTGTGGAAGCTTGTCAAATTATGGCTTTTCTTCACAAGTTAAGTTCTAAATAAATACATGCTGAATAAGTTAAGATGCATCACTAAAGTTATGATATTTTAATAGTAGAGTTTTTTTTAGTCAAAACTTGTGAAATCTTAAGAAACAAAATTCATAAGTGAATGACATTATGGCTAAAATACCATTGTATTTACTAACACTTTCATTTTTTAAAACACTGGTAGAATCTCTTTGCTTTTTAGAAACACTCTGGAGAAAAGGGGAAAAAACAAATTAAACTAAACAAAAGTTGAGAAAAGAGAATATATTTAAAATTGTGTATTGGTTAAAATAACAGGAAAAAATAATAAGAATGTTCTGAATTGGAAACTAGCTCTGAGTCTCATTAAAACCTTAACTGCTTTAGGCTTTCCCTTCTCTCACCTGCCACCCACTGATGACCTATGAGTCACCAACTATTCCAGCTTCATCAGAAACCTTTATTAAATTATTTTAAACCTTAAAGCCCTGTGTGATAAGAAAAAACAACACATCATCTTTTATACATTTGAATTATAAGATTATCAGTAGATAACAGAAATAACATTTTCCATTTATGTATCTATATGTATATATGTATTAACTACAACAATATGCATAACTGTATAGTTTTAAAGATCATTAATACAGTAAATTATGAAAAATGATGATATTTTAGCTCATTACGGTTCACTGTTCATAAAGCAACCCTTTCAGAAAATAACTAGAGGACTTTCAGATTTACTCAGAATATCAGCCTCTGGGCAGCAAACCATGTTCACCAGGAAATAAGATTCTTCTGAAGTTTTATTTTATACTAGTTAGTACAACTCAAAAGGGCTATTGATTTAAAAATATTTTTATTCAATAACAATGTATAGTAGTAAAGGCACTGTTTCATTCTTGTTTTTCTCTGTTAACAAGAGCTTGGCTGTAGTCATTGCCCAGATGCTTCTTAACAATCATATGTGCAAGTAACTACCTGCTGTTTGTCTCATCATCAAGACACAGAAAACATCTCTGTGAGTAATTGCAGTCATTGAAACTTAAAGTCTCTTATTGACTTGATGCAACAGCTCAAGAAGGCAGCTGGACCTGGGTGTGTTAAACAGTAGGTGAGGTTCCTAACCACTATACTATCCAAAAACTGAGAGATGCATTGTAACGCTGCTTGGTTCCTGTTATGTTCCCTGAAGAGCAGTTATTGGGAGGACCTGCCTTCAGGAGAGGATTTGCAGATGTAGATTTTGTAGAGGGAAGGAATTACTGTTAGTTACATCTCAGCTGAGGGGTAAGTCCACATCCTCTTTGCATGCACTTTTCACATGTACTCTTCACAACAGAATTTTTCTAGTGAATGACTTAGATGCCTCCTCATGTATCATTTCAGATATTATTTATTTTGCCTTCAGAGTACTCTTCAGTCAGGGTTTCCGGCCAACCATTCTTTGCTACCTTTCTGTAGAGCAGGGACTAATATAAGCGCAAATCAAAATTATTTCCCTAAATTCACAGGACAAAGGAGCATGGCCAACAAAGGACCTGATGAGTTACATTAAATATTCAAAATATCAGTGGCAAAGTGGCTGATGCTTTGCAGTGTGCACAAATAGAATGATGTGAGGATGAGAAATACATGGGGGTTTAGTCTTCTCTATGGTGAAGCACTTGTTTACTTCAAGCATATGAATAAACTTTCAGAAATTATTACACATGCTTTAAGTTGCATTTAAGCATGTGACTAATAACTCATAAGTTAGGACATCAACCCTGTCTGAATATCTTCATCAATAGGCAAGAGGATAGTTTAGATATGGTCATTTTTTGAATATGATTCTACAACTTTTAAAAAATAGATTTATGTCACTGATATGACTCATATGATGGAAAGACCAGTCGAGAAATCGTTGTTAGTGCCAAAATATAACCTTTTTGCTATGTGAAGTAGACACACTGATATACTGGTATAACTTCCTCCTCTTGCTTAGTCTGAATTCTGGCATGGTAAGCACTTTTAAATTTTTCTTTTATCTTCTTTTTCTTTCTTGTTTTTTTCTTTTTTTTTTTTTTTAATATATACATAATTAAATGGAAACAAAAGTAATTCAGCTTTGCTTTTAAGATAGATAAGACTTACTTATGACAAATCTCCCCTCTGGTCAGCTGTAAGGCTGATTTCAGTATGTTGATTAAGAGGAAGTCAAGTCCACTTACTGTGACATTTTTTCTCTTTTGTTCTTCTTTTCCAACATATGTCCCTCTCTTCAAACAATTATGTACCTCCTCCTTAGTTCTTTTTGTTATAGCTTCCATTTATGCTTTATCCTGGTTTTATTTCCTATTAGTGTATATAGACATTTTGCAATTTTTCTCTTTTTTTTTCTCTCCACTTGACAGGTCTTCTTGCTTTTTGGAGAAATTAAAATGTATCTTCTCCCTATCTAGAGATCCTCAATGATTTCATGTTCATTTCTGAGTTTGTTACAGTCTCTGCTCCAAACCTATTTTGCATCATGTCTGCCTGTTATGCTAAAAGCTAAAAATCTCAAAATGTGTCTATCATCATAACATTCCCCAGTCTTAGAATTAGTTGGTTTGAAAAAGCTTGATTAAAAAAAAAAATCATAGAGTTGCCTCATCTTTAAAGCTACAGACATTTCTACAACAAGAGGACGCAGGTTGCTGGTAGATGAGAGGCTGGACCTGACCCGGCCATGGGCACTTGCAGCCCAGAGAGTCAAACGTATCCTGGGCTGCATCCAGAGCTTTGTGGGCAGCAGGGCCAGGGAGGGGATTCTGCCCCTCTGCTCTGCTCTGGTGAGACCCCACCTTCAGTGCTGCACCCGGCTCTGCGGTCTCCAGCACAGGAAGGACAGGAACCTGTTGGAAGATGGCTGCCAAGATGATTAAAGGGGTGGAACACCTCTCCTATCAGGAAAGGGTGGGGGAACTGCGATTGTTCAGCCTGGAGAAGAGAAGGCTTACAGTGGCCTTACAGTACCTGAAGGGAACCTTCAAGAAAGGTAGAGAGGGACTTCTTATAAGGGCATGTAGTCACAGGACACGGTGGAGTGGCTTCAAACTGAAAAAGTTTAGATTAGATATTTGGAAGAAATTCTGTACTGTGAGAATGGTGAGGGACTGGAACAGGCTGCCCAGAGAAGCTGTGGGTGCCCCATCCCTGTAAGTGTCCAAAAGCAGGCTGGATGGAGCTCTGAGCAACCTGATCCAGTGAAAGGCATTGCTGCCCACGGCAGAAGGGTTGGAGCTAGCAGTCTTTAAGGTCCCTTCCAACTCCAACTATTCTATGAGTCTATAATTTTACATACCTATATCAGAAAACTATCTTATAAGAGAATGACTAAATATCTGATTGAACAACCTATGTTAAAACAAAATAGATTTCACAGTAGATCTACAATTATAAATAATTAGAACACAGTGAATAATGGCTGCATCCTTCTGCTGAAACATGGACCTCTCCTTGAGGTAGATCACCAAAACACGTTGCATTTTAAAATTAATTATTTGCAAAGGTTAACAAAATAATTTATGGGACATTTTATGCAGATCGAAGAACTTTTGGTCCTTTTCTAAACTTGCAATAATGTAGATCATCTCAACTGCTGACCTTCAAAAGACCATATCTGACGTCACTGAGTTCCACTGAAATGACTGCCTGCTCATTATGTTTGCAGCACACTGATTTTTTTTAATCCTCACACCTAAGCAGATTACATTGTTGTCTAGTAGACACTGTCCTTTCATTTTTATAAGCACCTTGTAACTGAGTATTATTAGGGTAGAGACATCTTTCACAGGTTCTCTGGAAGCCTAGCATAACTTCTTCTTATGAAATAATACACGAGGTCAAAAAAGAAAAATTCCACAGGATTTATTGAGTAAAAAGTGTATAGGAAAGAAGGGGTGCTGTTCTTCCCACAAAACTATGGTCACGCAGATGAATTACTGCCCTGGTTTCCACTGGAATTGTTACTTTTCTTCCCAGTAGCTGGTACAGAGCTGTGTTTTGGATCTAGTGTGAGAATTCCATTGATACCACGTTGATGTTTTGGTTGTTGCTAAGTAGGGCTTACCCTAAATCCGGGACTTTTCAGTGTCCCATGTGCTGCCAGTGAGCAGGTCCACAGGAGGCTGGGAGGGAGCATGGATGGGACAGGTGACCCCAACTGGCCAAGGGGACGTTCCATCCCCAGTACATAAACTGAGGGGAGTTGGCCAGGAGTCACAGATGACTGCTTGGGGACGGGCTGGCACAGCTTGTGAGCAACGGTATTATTGTGCATCCTTCGTTTCTCTTGGGTTTTGTTCTCTCTCTCATTTTGTTGTCTCCTTTCTCATTACAATTACTGGTATTATTAAATTTTATTTTGTTTCAGTTATTAGACTGTCCCTATCTCAGCCCACAGGTTCCAGTTTTTTTCCCCAATTCTCCTCCCCATCCCACTGTGGGGCTGGGCGGGGGTACTAGAGGTGAGGGTGGTGGTCAAGAAGCTGCATGGTACTTAGTTGCCACCTGGAGTTAAACTATGACAATGATCGCAAATGAAGAGCTGTATTTTCCTGCCTTTCTCTGCTCCTATAAGAAAGTGACCTGCCACTGCTTTCTTTTCACTGTGTCCTTGTTTTCATTTGTTTGTTTGCTTGTTTTTAACAGAGTATCTTTTTTCTCTCTGTGGCTGAAAAAGTTAATGGTCTTTAATTTTCTCTCTCCTATTCTTGTGGTCTAATGCTCCACAATATCAGAGGAACTCCCATGTTTCTTAGTTCAAAATCTCAGTTGTCTAAGAGGGACCCATTGGCTTTTACTGTGTTCTCAGGACTCTCTAACAAATTTAAATCTTACTCTGCAAAGCTCTTTCATATAGGCTGAGCTTATTCCAATTAAAATAACTCAAGTCTTAATAAACATAATTGGAGGTGGGAGGAAGTTCTGGTTTAATTTTGGCCTACTATAACATGCTTTGTAAATAGCACATTATGCATATTGGAATGATCTGTACCACTACTTAGGTATAAAAATAACAAAACAAATGGGTCCATAGTGGTAAATCTGTCTTGTGCTGTCAAACTAACTGTACTTGTCTGTCTTCCAAGCAAAAAAAACCCTTGAAAAGCAACACGTCTTTTAAAATAACAAGGAGAAAACAGTACAGTACTTAAATTCATGCCATCTATCTGAACGACAAGTGATACAATATTTCCTTAACTATAGTAAAACTAAACTAGAGACAACCCACAGACATGGGCAGTTGGTGAGTGGGTAGCACTCCAATACAGTCATGCCTGAAGAGTAATTGCATTGTAATTGGTATTTTTTGCTTTTGCTCTCACTCTACCCAGCTTCCAGCAAGTGGGTACTCTTCTGCCCCCGCACACTCCTCTTATCTGCATGGACTGGGGGAGTGCAGACAACTGAGGGAATTTCTAAAATGCTCCAAAGAAAATCAAACTTTTCTCTCATTGTGTTTAACTGTAAGACATACCTGTTTTGTTGTTGTAAAGCTGAGCTGTCCCAATGTGAAGTCTTCAGGAACTCTCCAAAAACGTACAGGGCTACACCAAGTTCTCTATAGTCTTCTCCTTCAGATTACTTTTATCCCACAGCAATTGCCTCCTTACCTCTCAGCAACTTTGTGCCAAAGGACAGTGAAAATAGATGGCCTTGTTCTGTGAGTTAGCAAAAAATCTCACGTCTTTCTCATATGTATATTGGGGGATATTGGCTCCAAAACAGATCACATCTTTTTCTGAAATCATCCTACTCACCAGTCTCTAGGGTCATGTTCACAATCTTACTTACTGTTACACAGTTGGTAAGAAGAATCTTGTGGAACACATTTGACCTTCATGTGGCAAAGCTTGTCACAATGGCTAGGGAACACTGTAAAATGTACAGGTATGACTCTCTCTTGAAGTCATCCACTCCCCATAAAAGTAATTTTTTCACCCACGGATTTCTCTGTTCTACCCTCTCATCAGTGAATCTGACTGGCAGATANAGGGAGCATGGATGGGACAGGTGACCCCAACTGGCCAAGGGGACGTTCCATCCCCAGTACATAAACTGAGGGGAGTTGGCCAGGAGTCACAGATGACTGCTTGGGGACGGGCTGGCACAGCTTGTGAGCAACGGTATTATTGTGCATCCTTCGTTTCTCTTGGGTTTTGTTCTCTCTCTCATTTTGTTGTCTCCTTTCTCATTACAATTACTGGTATTATTAAATTTTATTTTGTTTCAGTTATTAGACTGTCCCTATCTCAGCCCACAGGTTCCAGTTTTTTTCCCCAATTCTCCTCCCCATCCCACTGTGGGGCTGGGCGGGGGTACTAGAGGTGAGGGTGGTGGTCAAGAAGCTGCATGGTACTTAGTTGCCACCTGGAGTTAAACTATGACAATGATCGCAAATGAAGAGCTGTATTTTCCTGCCTTTCTCTGCTCCTATAAGAAAGTGACCTGCCACTGCTTTCTTTTCACTGTGTCCTTGTTTTCATTTGTTTGTTTGCTTGTTTTTAACAGAGTATCTTTTTTCTCTCTGTGGCTGAAAAAGTTAATGGTCTTTAATTTTCTCTCTCCTATTCTTGTGGTCTAATGCTCCACAATATCAGAGGAACTCCCATGTTTCTTAGTTCAAAATCTCAGTTGTCTAAGAGGGACCCATTGGCTTTTACTGTGTTCTCAGGACTCTCTAACAAATTTAAATCTTACTCTGCAAAGCTCTTTCATATAGGCTGAGCTTATTCCAATTAAAATAACTCAAGTCTTAATAAACATAATTGGAGGTGGGAGGAAGTTCTGGTTTAATTTTGGCCTACTATAACATGCTTTGTAAATAGCACATTATGCATATTGGAATGATCTGTACCACTACTTAGGTATAAAAATAACAAAACAAATGGGTCCATAGTGGTAAATCTGTCTTGTGCTGTCAAACTAGCTGTACTTGTCTGTCTTCCAAGCAAAAAAAACCCTTGAAAAGCAACACGTCTTTTAAAATAACAAGGAGAAAACAGTACAGTACTTAAATTCATGCCATCTATCTGAACGACAAGTGATACAATATTTCCTTAACTATAGTAAAACTAAACTAGAGACAACCCACAGACATGGGCAGTTGGTGAGTGGGTAGCACTCCAATACAGTCATGCCTGAAGAGTAATTGCATTGTAATTGGTATTTTTTGCTTTTGCTCTCACTCTACCCAGCTTCCAGCAAGTGGGTACTCTTCTGCCCCCGCACACTCCTCTTATCTGCATGGACTGGGGGAGTGCAGACAACTGAGAGAATTTCTAAAATGCTCCAAAGAAAATCAAACTTTTCTCTCATTGTGTTTAACTGTAAGACATACCTGTTTTGTTGTTGTAAAGCTGAGCTGTCCCAATGTGAAGTCTTCAGGAACTCTCCAAAAACGTACAGGGCTACACCAAGTTCTCTATAGTCTTCTCCTTCAGATTACTTTTATCCCACAGCAATTGCCTCCTTACCTCTCAGCAACTTTGTGCCAAAGGACAGTGAAAATAGATGGCCTTGTTCTGTGAGTTAGCAAAAAATCTCACGTCTTTCTCATATGTATATTGGGGGATATTGGCTCCAAAACAGATCACATCTTTTTCTGAAATCATCCTACTCACCAGTCTCTAGGGTCATGTTCACAATCTTACTTACTGTTACACAGTTGGTAAGAAGAATCTTGTGGAACACATTTGACCTTCATGTGGCAAAGCTTGTCACAATGGCTAGGGAACACTGTAAAATGTACAGGTATGACTCTCTCTTGAAGTCATCCACTCCCCATAAAAGTAATTTTTTCACCCACGGATTTCTCTGTTCTACCCTCTCATCAGTGAATCTGACTGGCAGATATTTTGCAGGGGAAGATTCTGGGGGAAACTATGTGTTCTTTTGGCTTTATTATGAAACTCTGTATTCTTCTGGCTGCTCTTCAAGACTCTGAGAACAGAACTTAGATCAAATGTTAGTTATCCAAAAGCTGTAGAAGTCGGTATTCTAAACTTAGATTGGATTTAGTTTTGCTCACCTCTCCAAATTTAAGACTGAATCTATGTGCAAGACCAGTTACCTTTGATAGCAACTCTGTTCTGACTCTTCATGTTTGTAGCACAGCCAACTGTGTTTACTTCAAGGTGCAGACCATGAGTTTACCAACATTTAATTATTCACCTGTGCTTTCTGTTATGAGAGGTACTTTCCCCTACACCTTTGCAGAAAATGGGAGTGGCAGTCAGGGCCATCTGTTAAGCCCTGCTATGTCATGTGCCTCTGCCAATATTTTATGGGATCAGAGTTTGCAATGCACACATTAATTAAAGCACTACAAAAAAGTCAATACTCTAGATTGACACTAATCAGGGGAAATGTCAGCTTCTTATTGAATTAAACAATGCAGTTAGGCTTGCAATTGTATGACTAGAGAAAAATACAGAGCCTGCTGCAGAAAAGAATAGCCAGCCTTACTTTAGTGCAGCAGTAAGCATTAGAGGTGTTAAGAGCAGCGCTGTCCCCAAGGCATGCATATGCAGTGCTGTGTCTTTTAGTGAAAGCTGGCTGTAATTTGAAGAGCATTACAGAAAGCAAACAGAACTGGTATTGTTGGTTTTGTCTATGCAAAATGGAATCCTAGTGAAATATACTTAGGAACACCTAGAAATTAAAAAAAAATACACGTGTTTTATATATATATTCTCTCTATATACATATTTATATATCTGTGTATATATATCCAATTAAGCTGGCCACACAAACCTAAAACTGCAGCTAAAATGATATAAAACTGCATCTTGAATACTTCTTTAAACCAGTATGACAATTGTTGAAGAAATGGAAAAGAAGACAAATCCATGGGAAAAAATGTAAATAGATTGAAGACCTTACCAAATGCGTCACATTTCATAAATGTCAGTCAATTTTTCTAGGAAAGACCATGGTAACAAAAATGTCCGCAATCGTTGTGATACAACACATGAACACAACTTTTCCTAGCAACTGAGATGTTACTGCTGTTATCTAGTGGTTAAAAATTCAGTGTCTACATATTTTTGAAGAAAATAGAACCCCAAATATATTCTTCCCTTCCAACTCTTCAAAAGATAAATACAGAGCTGCTGGAAAACTTAAGACACAAAGAAACAAAATAAATCAGTTTTTAAAGTGGTTTTAATTGTCATAAGACAATGTTTGCTGCTGAGAATATTCTTCGACAAAGGGTTGACTACAGAAGAAATTAAAGATATATCTTGAAAATTGATGAGACATTTAAGTCATCCTTTCTTTAATTAAGAAATAGAAGGTGAAGAGTATTTCAGTTTCTGTGAAATAGAGAAGTAAAAATACCCATAGTGTAAATAAAACCCATAATATCTGTTACAGTCCGAGCATGATCACTAGATTATTGGATTTCTATTTAATTATTTCAATTATATTTCTTTGAAGTTTTCAGTGCTGCCAAACCCTGATCTTGTTGGTTTCAGGAATACAGTGAGGCCAATACTATCTTCTTTAGAAATGTACGCCTACAAATTTTATCCATGCAAGTTAATCCCATTGTTCTGAAAGCTCACACTTTATCTCAAGATCTCATAATAGTAGGAGAGTTCATAACTATATCCAGTTTGTAAATATTTTTCATGAAAGTCGCTGCTGCTACCAACAAATAGCCTTCATGTGTGCTATTGTGATTTCCTATTTTTATTTCTTTCCAAATCTTGAAATCTAGTTATTAATAATTCAATTTGGCTACATAAACTGAATTTTAGTAGTTTTGTTGAAGTTCTGTGTTTATTTTTTCTTAATTTCAAATTAATAGCAATCATTTGCAAATTTTTACGTATTTTGGTTATGGTTTCAAAGTAGCAGTCATACCATAATACTCTCTGGTATACACCCAAAATATTAAGTGGCAAAGTTTTAAATGCTAATTTTGAAAAATAGTTGCTATCTCCTGTTACCCTGCTTGGCAACTAGTAAGAGTGTGTATGCTAAGTATGCAAGTTCATCCTTACATATGAAAATACTGAAGTTGTGTTGTGCTGCAACAGGCTTTCAAAGTTGTAGTAGACACAGCAGTAGCAAGCTCTACACAATGGAAAACATAGAATAAACATATTTTTACAGTTTTAGTTTAACAACCATTTTTAGTCTTCAAGAAACAGTAACAGAAAAAACATATATAACTTAATATTTTAATGTTAGTATTTGTATCAGTTGATAGCAAAAGATTTCAGGCATGCATCTATTGCTAGGAGCTATATAATAAGTTGAAAACTTGTTGAAAAGTTAACTTCTAAGTTACAGTTGACTTTGTGCTTCATTTTAAGTAATGGCATTAAACATGGTAGAATTATATAATGCAACATACAGAAAAACACTATGGAATCCAATGAAGAAAGTAAGAGAAATTTAAAAATTGTACAAAATATTTTAGTTATAAAGTTGATTAATGAATGGAACTAGCTATCAAGATACAAGTTCTCTATTTTTATCAGACTAAGCTTGGTGATTTTCTGTGTGTGTATTGTGTGTGTCAGTCTGGCTGACCACAAGTGAAAACGTCATAATGCTTTTTAGTCAGGTAATGATGATGTATTAAGAATCTCTGATGGTGACATCTGTATTACTTCTTGAAGTTGTATATTATTGTGTGTTTGCGCACCTAGAGTAAATTCTTACACTCCATGCAGATCTCTATTGGGCAGCACAGGCTTCAGGAGAGGGAACATCAGATCTGCTAGATTTTTGGAATTACAGATTGCAAGATCCTTTTTCAGCTTTCTGTGGCTTTTAAATAGCAAGAGACTCTTGTGATAGCCTATTAACTGTAGCAGTTGAATGTCTTCAAGAATTGTAGGGTAGCTTCTCATATTTGAGAAGTCATGGAGGTCCAATGAAGTTCCCAGTGACCAGAAAAGTAGAAACACAATCCTTGTTTTCAGAAAGGGAAAAAAGGAAGACCTGGGGAACTAGTCTAGTCCATCTCACCTCCATGCCTGGCAGGATCATGGAGTATATCCTTCTGGAAATCATGCAATAGATAATGAAAAATAAGAAAGTGATTGGTGACAGCCAACATAGTTTCACTACGGTTAAATCGTGCATGAAAAATCTGGTGCCCTTTCACACTGGAATTACCACATTGGTAGATAAGGAAAGAGCAACTGAGCTCATCTATCTGGCCTTATGCAAAGCATTTGACACTATCCTGCATGACTTTCTAGTCTCTACACTGGAGAGACATGGATGGATCTTGTGGTGGATAAAGAACTCCCTGGACTGTGGGAGGTCCATCCTCAGTCATCGCAGCTGTCAGTCAATCTGACCCCACCTCAGATGCAGGGGACTCCTCCCTGGAGGAGGATCCCGAAGGCGGGACTGAGGTTTAGGACCTACCCACCCTTCCAGAAAGTTCTGTGAAGTTCAACACCCTATTGGCCGTTGCTTGTTTTACCCTCCCCTCAAATGTTTCAATTGGACCCTGGATCCCTGTACCCTCCCCTTGACTGTAACCCTATTGGTTAAGACCCTGGAGCCCCTCCCAGTTTTTGCCCCCTAAAAATCGTGTGCACAGCCTCTGCCCTTCGGAGTTCTCCCTCTGACTCTCTCCATCTTGGATCCCTTCATCTCGTCCCCTAATAAATGGAGACCACGGGGGAGACCCCCTCCCGCAGCCCTTTGCCTCCTGAAGCCTCTTTTTACTGCGCCTTGCCTGCTACTCTCCTGGAGCCACCTCACCTCAGTGTGAGACATCCACACCCTGCCCTGTCAGCAGCAGCCCTATTCCCTGCAGGCTCTCAGGCCCCCCGAGCCAGCATCTGTGGCTGAGGGCAGCCCAAGAAATGCCAGGCAACACTGGATGGTCACACTCATAGAGCTGTGCTTACAGCTTGATGACCAAGTGGAGACAAGTGGCATTGCTGAGGGGTCAATATTGGGATCAGCAGTGTTTAACATCTCCAGTGGCAACCTGGACAGTGGGACAGAGTATACCCCAATGACATCAAGCTGTGTGGTGCAGGCAACATTCTGCAGGGAAGGAATGCCATCCAAAGGGAAGGGACTTTGACAGGCTTGAGAGGTAACCTGATGCAGATCTCATGAACTTCAGCAAGACTGAGAGCAAGGTCCTGAAGCTGGGTTGGGTCAATCCCAAGGAGAAATACATGTTGGGTGGAGAAGGAATTGGGAGCAGCCCTGAGGAGAAGGACTGGTAGACTGGTTGAGCTGACAACACATAGTTGCAGCCCAGAAAGCCAAACATGGGGTGTGACAAGCAGGTCAAGGGAGGTAATTGCCTTTTCATCTTGTGAGAAGCTCTCGTGAGACTTTTATCTGGAGCATTGTATCCTGCTCTGGGGCCCCCAACGTAAGAAGCACAAGGACGTCTTGGTGTGAGTTCAGAGGAAGCTGTGAAGGTGATCAGAGGCCTGAAGGACTTCTCCTATGAAGACAGGCTGAGAGAGCTGGTGTTTTTCAGCCTGGAGAAGAGAAGGCTCTGGGGAACCTTCCAGCAGCCTTCCAGAGCCTGAAGGGGCTACAAGAGAGCTGGAGAGGGACTTCTCACAAGGGCATGTAGTGACAGAACAAGGGGGAGTGGTTTTAAACTGAAAGAGGGCGGGGTTAGATTCGATATTAGGAAGAAATTCTTTATTGTGAGAGAGGTGATGCACTGGCCCAGGTTGCCCAGAGAAGCTGTGCTTCCCTGGAAATATTCGAGGGAAGGCAGGATGGGGCCTTGAGCAAGCTGGCCTAGTGGAAGGTTCCCTGCCCATGGGAGGGTGTTGGAACTAGATTGTCCTCAAGGTCCTTTTCAACCCAAATCATTCTGTGATTCTGTGAATAGTTATAGTACTGACTGAGATCTTTGGTTGGGGTTAAATTATCGAGTACAAGATCAGCATTCTGAAATGATTCAGAATATTTTCTCTCTCTAATATAAGAAAAAACACAGGTTACTATGAAAAACTGTAGACGAGGCCATATAACAAAAGCTGTGAAAATGACATAGAGTAGGCTACTTTTCATCTTAGCTACAGGTTATCAATATGCTTCATTCTATACAAGATATAAAATAAGCTCCTCATTCTGAATGTTTTAATTCTACGTTGATAGGAAATGCATGTCAAATACTTGTCTAAAACTGTGCTCTTTTATTCAGTCTTCGGACACTTGGATAACAACCTTGTTCTTTAAAGTGCTGAGCTTTCAACTACAACCAGTGATATACCTCAATGTGATCCAAAACAAAAGAAATGTTTTAATAATGACCTGTTTTAATCCTGGCCTGTATCAAAAACAGTGTGGCCAGCAGGACCAGGGCAGTGATTTTCCCCTTGTACTCAGCACTGGTGAGGCTCAGGAGAGACTTTAGTGTTCTCTACAACTCCCTGAAAGGAGGCTGTAGCCAGGTGGGGATTGACCCTTTCTCTCAGGAGCCAGCAACAGGATGATAGGACATGGCCTTCATCTGTGCCAGGGAGGGTTCAGGTTGGATATCAAGAGAAATTTCTTCACTGAAAAGACGGTTAAGCGTTGGAACACGCTGCCCAGGGAGGTGGTGGAGTCACCATCCATGGAAGCATTCAAGAAATGACTGGATGTGGCACTTAGTGCTGTGGTTCTGTTGTCATGGTGGTGTTCAGTCCAAGGTTGGAGATGACAGAAAGACAGAAAGAAAGACAAAGAAAGGAAGGAAGGAAGAAAAAGAGAGAAAGAAAGCGAGGAAGAAAGAAAGAAAAACAACTATGAACGATGATACTGCCTTTAAACAACCTTAAGTGCTGATGGGGTTTGAAAAGTACAGAACAAAAAAACCTAATAAAGCTCTAAGTGCCTGAACCCACCTATTGGTCACAAGTGACAATGCTTACAGAACTCTTGGTCTGACAAAGATGTGAAGTAGTGTGTGGGATAACATGAAGAGATACCTTCCTTCGTACAAAAGGAGTTTTGAAAGCTTTGGATTATAAACTCAACATTTCGTTTCCATAGTAGGTATAGCAGAGGACAGATTTGCTTCTGCCCCCAGCAGCATTCCCAACAGTTGTTCCCTAGATGGCAATCCAGCCAGGACTATCTTCACATAATTAGATGCTCCTGAGTTGCCTCCATAGGATCTTAGTTTTTTTCAACCTGCCTGCCTACAGACAGCTTCAGTGGATGCTATAATATACTTTTTGATTCATGAGTGTCAGTCAGCCTGATGATCAGGTTAGTCACTCTGGCTACTTGCACAATGTTTTAGGATTTGTAACCACACAGATCAAACTGGCAGTTTCTGGCCATCTGCGTGCATGAATGTAAGTGTGTGTGTCCAACCACACTGAGGTTAATAATTAGGATTATCTTGGACATGGTCTCAGCAGCTGCATTTCCTGTGAGTGAAGAACTGTACGTTATGTGAACATTTATGGCTCAACAAGGGAGAAAGTGCCTCTTCACAGAGTATTATCTTCCCCCACAGAGTGTTTATCTCTTTTTTTGTCTCTCTTAGTCCAGAAACTATATACCCTAGGGTGTCTCAACAAAAACAGGAAATTTTTAAATAAGTGTCTAGGAAAAGATTGTTTTCTCTGCTGGTAACTTGCATTTCTGTGGAGTGGCCAAACTGGTAATGGAGAGAGGCCCCAGAGAATTCTGAAGAACGTGGAGGTAGATATTGCTGACACCTGGATGTGGCATGAAGGTGACTTTGGACAGATCATAGAATTAGGTATGGTGAAATATCTGTTTCAAATCTGCTTCTGTCTAGATTGCAGCAGTCTCCAAGACTTGTCATTCTCACTTCATGCACCATTTCCCAAGGGAGTGTTCTGATACTTGGCCATGGAAAAGGACTTTCAAGCAGGTCTTCCTGCTGAGGTGTTCAGCCATGTCCCCAAGTGCTTCTGCTGCAAGGCAGCATACGCAGCCCATGAATTTGGCTTGTAGGCTGTTATTGCAGGTACTCTGGTAAGGTTTTGTAGACACAATAGCTGAGTTGAAAAGGCTCTTCAGGGGTATTAAAGGAGAATTTTCAGAGTTACAGTGCCTTTACATAGAGCTTGAGCTAAATATCGCAGATCTTTCAGGCTGGGAATTGAAGTATAGGGAAGAACTTTGACTCATTCTACAGGTAGAGTACTTTGAGTTATTTCACAATAGAAAGATCAACCTGATTTTTCCTGACAGTTCAACAAATGAGTGATGCCTTTGTGTTTTAAACAGTAAATAGTAGTTCAGATATCCCCAAGCTTTCTGTGGATTAACTTCAGCAAAATATTTCATAAGCAATTACAAATTATTGTTCTAAATGCTCATATGTTGACTAATTCTTTAGTTAATTTGCTAATTGTCTTCTTTAAACAATTACCACTGTCATAGCCACTAGTTGTCAGGAGACAAGAAGGGGATTCCTTCTATAGTATTAGACAGCAATCTGAAGGAATATTTACAGAGGTACAGATTTTCTGTTTTGTGTAAAGAAATTAAAGGTATCATAATGAAGCATTTTCTAAGCACTATTGATAAGAAAAGCAGCTGGCTGGTATGAAGGAAGTTTATTGTGTATAAATATTTGATTTTCATTTTAATGTAACAATTTCCTGTTCTACTTAGTGGCTGAGAAATGAACTCTTGCAAGACTACAGGTACATGCTGATAGCGTGCTCTGAAATATGGATTTCTCATTTTTGTTCTTAGACTGTTGCTCAAAAATGTAGGAAATGAGCAACTACAGTAAATAATTTGAATAGTCTGAGTCCACATAGATTATTACCACAGTAAAGGATGTAATGTACTAATCACTAAAGTGGACTACTGAGACAGGAGCAAGAAGGAGAAGCTGGGAGTGTTTTTGGAAATTATTTCATTTACAGGCAACCGTTGCATAGAAAAGGGAGAAGAAAATACAGAATTCTGTTTGAATAACTCAGAAAATGGTTCAGGGTGATAGGGTATGGTGGCTAAGATTCATGTTTAAGCAAGATTTTTTGAAAGAAAATCCAGTAACTTTTCATGTCAAAGCTCTTAAAAGTTGTCATTAAGATCACTAAATAAACCAATGATCTGGTACTACTTCTCAAATCAGGAAAAACATTATCAATTTAAAAAAAAACCCCAAATAATCCTGATAAATTTGCAGGTATTTCTAGCAAAAATGACAACAATAAAGAAGCAGTAAAGATGAAAAAGGACAACTACAAGTATATGAAGACATTCAGAGACAAAAATCTAAACTAAAATAGAAGTCTCAACTTTCACTGAGAGCTGAGACCATCAAGTGTTTACAGAGATGGTCCTATACAATGTTCAATGTTTCAGATAAAAGATGGTCCTACTGTAGTGATTACCTGCTACACTGAGCATATTGGTTTTTCTGTAGAATGCATTCCTCTCCTTCACTATGGACAGTGCTGTCAAGAGAAAATAAGTTTTGTAAGAAGCTGCACTGGGGGAGGAGTTGAGGGCCTATAACCCCTGCTGCCTGTCACATGGATGTCCTGAAATGGGCAGCAGCTGCCTTTTATTGTGGTGTTCCACAGCCAGATGATTCAATACTGTGGGAAATTCTTTTAAAACCTGATCTTGTTCAATGAAGCATTAGTTTTTATGCTGTTCCCTTTTCTACCTTCCCTTCTCTAGGGCTGGGAAACATTTCAGGGCAGAAGGGAAATGAGAAACAAAGAGCATTTCACAGTCCAGGTCAGGTTATGATTTCAAGGATTGATGGCAGAAGGGAGTGCACAGGCAGCTAGGGAGTTAAAATACACAGCACCAGCTCCCCTACATTTCATCTACAGCCACATGCTTTTGAGAGACGGAGATACATAAGGGAGCTTTAACTGCTTTCAGAAGAGATTCTGTGATTTAAAGGTCATTGCCATGTTCTTCCTGTAGCATAAATGGAAGCTGCTTGTCCCATCTAACCTTGTCTATAGCCAAGCACCGTAAGTGACCTTACTGTGGATGCCCAAAATTCCACAGTAGTGTAAGCAGGTTGCCCCAGTTTCCTCACTCTGGGCATCTCCATACCCCAGACTAGGGAGATGAGGTACCTAGTAGATATGCTGTGAGTAATAACCATTGTGGTAATACGTGTATGGGAAGATACTGCTTCAGCTGTCTGCATTAGTTATTCATTAGTGGTCTCATCAGGAAGAGCGTCAGCTCTGAGGCTAGTTTTGTGGGATAATCTCATGGTCTGTCTTTGGGCAGGAAGTGCAACTGGACTGTAATTTACAGAGAGATAACATAACCTCCAGCTCCTCAGAACCGACACCACCCTGTCACATCTCATCATTATTCAAGTGTGAAACGGTTGCCCGTCTCCATCCACGTCAGGTTTTTCAGCCAGAATAATTGCTGAAATACATCTTCCTTTAAGCTTACAAGACTTTTTAAAACATGCATAAGGCTTGAACATGGAATGTTACTCAATGATTTTTATAGGCACCTTCACAGCCAATTTCTGCTCTGATGAGACATATCAAACACCTGCTTTTAGAAAGCAGCTCAGGTCTTCGTACAGTCTTAAAAGTGGAGTTTATTGCATCTCTTTTTTGATAGTATGCATGGTTTACCACACAACCGTCATAGATCTCATTTCTCTTAGCTGTATTTTGTTCTTAAAAATGAAGTTTAACAAGTATTTCACGTTTACCTATGTGGAACAAACAATTTAGCAGGAAGGTAAATTGCTAGTCTTAGATGTTTGAAAGCATTGAAAAGGAGAAAAAATTAATTTGGTCCAAAATAGATGGTAAAAATTGAGGTTAGAGTTTCTCAGTGGAGTTGGTAGGAGTTAATAAAATTAGTTTCTTGAATAAAACAGTAAGTGCTGATGATCCAGAGTTCATGGTGTACCCTTTTGAGGGTGGTGAATATGCTCCAGATGAGTTCCATGCTGGTTTTGTAGACAGAACAGCTCTAGAAGCTGGTGTGCATCTTCTGGTTTAGTTCTACTCTGCACACCCTGATGTTGTCCTCATATGAACCACATTGGTTACATGGGCACAGTAGAAATTATTCACGTCACACAAAAAAGCTCCCAGGTTGCATCTACATCAGTGTCTTAGTTTGATGTGTGATTCTGGATGTGATGGAGGGACGCCCACTAACCCCCCAGTAATCCAGCACATTCTATCCATTGGAGTGGGAAGATGCTGCTAAGGTAGCTTTTCCTCCGGCTGTACTACTGCTGTGCATCTCAGGCTGCCATCAGATGCCAGACCACAAAGAAAATGGAGCATCTGAATACGTCAGTTGATTTCCTTCAGGTATACTGGAACAATTGTTCTGGGACAATGTTCTTAAAATCCCCTGAGTGTAATCCCTCATGTTGAAATTCAGAAGGTAGAGGGGAAGTCCCAACTTTGAAAGTGCTGCCACCAGGAGGCAGAACATCTTTTGTTTTACTTTGTAGGTACTGTCTTTGTGGAACAGAAATATTCCCCATCAACTGTGTATTTGTTTGGTTTTGTTTCCTTGTTTGTTGCATCAATAAAATCTGCACCTGTTTGTTTTGGCACCAGGAACATTTAGTTATCTGGCCTGTATAAACATTTCCCACCTGCCTTGCTTATCTCTCTTCCAGTGATAAATACTCACTACTCTTGTTGTGGGTAATTAGCAGACCAGTTAATCCAGGAGAGGCAAATTCTTTAGGACATCTGCTAACACTTCTTTTTTAACATGTGCTTTTGTATTAGAAATTATGAGAGAGGTTCTTTTTATTTAAGATACATGGGGAGAAAGAAAATGCATTTCTAGATGATGTGCTGTTATGATGAGCAGGCATTAATAATTGACATTCGTGGTGAGACAGAAGGCAGTATGCACTCTGAGGGATTGTGATGATATCATGGTAACCATGAGAGCAAAGCCCGAGTGGTCTGTGATGACGGCAGATATGTGCATTGCTCTATACAAGCTGTTCCTCTGTTGGGTAGTTTACATTTGATGGAAATCCGTTTGTTGAACTCATACGTAAAATATCCACATGTACTCTGAAAGTTTGCTGGGGACAGGATTGGGTCAGCTCAGTTGCACAAACATGGGGAGAATGAACAGCTACTAACGAGCATCACCCCAGCAAAATGAAGAAGAATTTCCGTCCTTGTATCACAAGGGGAATAGCTGTGCTGCAAGGGAGGAACCTGCAGACGGATGAGCCTGTTTTCCAGAACCAGTAGATGAGACTTTCATCCTGTGTGCCCAGGACACAGCCTGCTTTATGAGAAATTATAGATAGCTCCTATGAATTGTTGTAGTTGCAATTTCCTTTCGTAACCTCATTCCTGTCCCAAATATAATGCAAAGATGTATCTCCTCTGTGGTTACTGGCATGCATCTCCTTGCATTTGTGTAACTTCAAATGAGTATGATCATACAGAGAGCTGCTTGTATTCCTCACACCCTCACAAACCAGTGTAACTCCTGAGAAAAAGATTGTTTTCTCAGACTTTTTCTTGATAATTAATACACTTACCAAAATATAGTTATGATTTTCACTCTAATAATTTAGAAAATCAGTTAACTACCTTGGTGATAACCACCTCAAAGGGCAGCATTTTGACTCAGGTCCCACCTTTTCAGAATGGTGAAAATGGTGAAATGGTTTGGAGCCTAGTCTGGTACAGGACAGTGGACCTCCAACCCACTTTTTGCTGTGGTGTTAGTATCTCAGTTTTCTGCTGCCTTTCCTTTCCCGTGAGGGAAGGATGCATGCTAGCAACGATACAGGGCGTCATACAGAGCTGCTGCTTGTTTCAACATGTTTAACTAAGGCCTTTTTGTACATGCTTAGTTTTCACTGATGTTCAGGTGTTCTGTTTAGCTGCATGAGCTGGTAAAGAAACTGACTTCTGACATTCAGGAATCAGTCTGGAGTGAGAATTTCTTCATTGGCAGAGAGGTCTCTGCCTTCACAACACTGGTGTGACAAGGGACCAGCCATCATTGGCAAAATGTGTTCTTGGTCTCTGCTCTGGTATACAACCCTGCTGTATAAACCTCTGTTTTGGGTAGTACCTGTTTGGCAGTAGTATTGCTTCAGGCTAAGTATGAGCAAGGTTGTCATATCTTGTTTGTCTTATCCTTTGCATAAAAGATGACAAAATCCTGAAAACTTTCAGACATAAGATTTATGCTCTTATGCCCAGCCTTCTAAGACAGAGACTGGGCTCTCAAGAGCTGCCATTAATTGAATATTTTTGTTTGTTTATGTCTTCTTCTGCCTGAATACGCTGCTTAGGCAGTTTTAAAATTCTTTTTCTTAGCTGATAGCTTAGTTTTATGGAAATACATTCACACAACTTCAGAATCTGTAAACTCAAATAAGCATGTACTAACATGCTTAGAGAAAAAGGAATGTTGGCTGGAAAACAGAAAATCTCTTCAACATTGGAGTTTTAGTTATCACTGCAATGTAAGGTACTGAATAATGGTGAATCAAGGTAGTTCTTTGAATTAAGACATGATCAGCTTAGTATATAAGAAAATCTTTGATAGAATGGAAGAGGAATTAATGTGTTCTTTATAATTCCTTACTGTCCAGAGGAATGGGTAAGGATTGCTGCCTGAGTTCCTCTGTTTTTCCCGATACAATATCTGTATATCATATAATACAAAATCTGAATTGCCTCTTAGGCTCTTCCTGTGTTCATCTGTTTTAGTATTATTTCCACATAAGTAAAAATATTTTACAAAAAAATTATTTAAAGACGGATAAGAAAATATAAATATAACAAAAATGTACCTCCTTTGTTTTTCTCCCCCCTCCCCTGATACTCAAATGTTCTGTGTGAAGACAAAATATTTTAGTGACCTGGGGGAGAGAGGAAGAAAGGTTCAGTGACAGAAAATTTTGAACTCCATCTTTTTGAATGACAGACCCATTTCAGGTAAATACAAACTTCTCTGGTGTCTGTCTGGAGAACCTGTGGAGCTTATTGATCTTTTTCACTTGCACTTACTCCTCAGACATTCATTGCCACAAGGTAGGTTAAAAGACAAGTTTCTGCAGAGTCTGATAATCAGTCTTCAAAGTTGAATAATTTACATTGTATTTTCACCCTGTTTTTTCCCCCAGGGTTGAAAGGCTATTAGACATAGGATTTATCTACCAAAATTAACCTGTTTTGTTTCTATTAGTATTCAGATTTAGCTCAGAAGAAAGTATCCTTCCATTTCAACTTTCTGGTTTGTGCCAACCCAGCTTATTACAGGCTTGAAAGGCCAAAGTGAAATGCAAAAATTGGCATTAGTTTTCCCATTAAAAAAAGCAGGAAAAATACAATATTGGCACAAACCCTCTATTTCCTCTTTTAGAACACAAGGTGTAAGTAAACACCACATTTTTAGCCCAATAAATGAGTTCTCTTCCAAGGAAATGAAATAAAACTACTCTTTCTGTTTGCTTTGCATAGAAACCGTTTGTTGAGAACTGAGCACTTGTATTTGAATAGCGCAATTAACAATTATTTGTTCATTTATGACAACATTATTACATCTGTTTCTCTCAGTAGGAGAGGCTGTTCTCTATCAGAGAGGCTGTTCTTGCCATGATGTCAACAGTTTATTCCTGTCTGTGGAGTTATTTTCCACAGGCTCATTTTCAGGCCGAGTGAGTTCCCTGATGCAGTTTACATGACTTCATCAGCAGTAGCTTGAGAGCAATGTGGTGGGTAACAAGTGGAGAAGAGGAAGGGTCTGTTTGCAAAGACGGTGCTGAACTTGGAGGAATGTCTGCGGAACCAGGATTTCAAAGGTGTCCTTGCTAGGGTGGGCTTGCTGCTTCCTACCCAAGTCCTAAAATGTGTCCAGGTAAAAAGGTTTAACTTGGAATCCAGCTCAGGTGTTTTGCTACACATAGGCTTTATGTTCTTTGCTTGACAGTCTGTGCTCAATACTGGTTTCTCATCTCACCTGGTTTTCCAAGCGTTCTTAAGATTTCCTTTTCAGATTTAGATAGTTGCACTGATTTGTTTTGGTTTATATGAAACATTTCAGACTGTGCTTTAATCCTTTTCTGTGTATTGGGGTTTTTTGTCTGATGTTTCAGGTGCAACAAGAAAGTTGTTTTAGTTTCCCAATAAAGTTATTTTGGTTTCAAGAATACCACCTACATGCTTTTCCTTTAGTTTCAATACTCCGTTGTGACCAATTGCATATTTTTCCAGGTTGTTTGAAAGAGTAATGATATACTTTTATATACAGATACTGTGGGTATTCAAACAGATTTTACCCTCCAAAACCAGATATGAACACATTTTATTTCTCTTTTTTACTCTGAAGATTAAATTAAAATCATAGAATATCCTGAGTTGGAAGGGTTCTCCAAGGATCATTGATGTCCAGCTCCTGGCCCTGCAGAGGACTACTCCAAGAATCACACCACGTACCTGAGAGCAGTGTGCAAAATTATTCTACTAACATTTTGGAATTATTTATGGGTAGCAGATTTACATATTTAATATTAAAAGTTAAATTTTAAATGGGAATTATGAATTGAGGCTATGAATCTCTCTTTTCTACCAAGCAGGCAATATAGCAGAATTCTTAATGTGAGGTATTTTCACAAATTGCACTGTACTAGCTGCAGATGGAGTAGAAATTTGACTGATGTTGATGGACATCTCTGCACTGGTACTGAGTGGGAATACACACTGGCTAATTATAGCATAGGCTAAATCTCCCTAACTTCTTGGAGAAGTCAGTGGAGAGAGAGCAACTTTTCCAAGGGACAGTTTAGAGCAGGAGCCTAGCATAGCTGTTCTTATTTGTGCCCTGAAGGATCACGTTGTAGAGTCCTGCTCAACCTCTACTTACCTGTATAACCTAAGGTTTGTATAAGATCCAATGTTACAGCAGCTAATCCTTCCACACGTTAATTAGGTAAGTATTATGATATAAAATCACAGCATCCTTTTTAACTTTACATAGAGTAGAAAATTGCAATGTTGGTAGGTTTTACAAAAATGTCTGTTACAAAATCATATAAAAGCACATTATTATTATTTTAAATAAACATGTGTAAAGACAGTAAGATTAGCAGCTGAACATTTAAGCTTCCTTTAAGGCAGATTTCTTAAAGACAAATAAGGGGTCAGTGAAGGAAGAATGTCCCCCATTATTCGGTAGTTAATAGGTACCATTACTTGCCATCCCTGATTAGTAAAACTGTGGTTCTTGGTTCAGGCACACACACCACACACACATGTCATTTTTTAGAAAAGTAGTCTGAAAGATTTATTGCATCTTGCTTTTGAGCTTTAAAGGGAAAAGGTTAAAAAGGTTAAAACAATGTAATAACTCTGAGTCAAGTCATTTCATGTTGTAAAATACATGAAATCTCATGAAAGTATCACTAGTCCCAGCATTAACAGGGAAAAAAGTTCTAATGGTTTCTTCTTAAATCCCTGCAAATGTCAGCTTTTAGTTTCCTTTGCTCAAATCAGAACACTATGTATTCTTGTTAGGACAATTCTTTTTCCCCAAGGATTATATATTTCACGTTCTTGTCTCATCTTACTGCATCCTGAGGCATTCCCAGCTTTATTCTCAGTCCAGTTATCAGTTCCACATGTCATCAAAGGAATACACAGGTTTTGGGTGCCTGTTTAATACACTCCTTTTAGTTTCTCTTTCTCAATTTACTGAACAGCTGCACAGAGAAAAACCTGAAAGCAACCCAGATGTGTTAAAAAACCCATGTTTTTTTATATGCAGTCATATAAATAATATTCCTGTTAAAACATTAACATCTAAACTATTGATTTAATTAAGGCCAGTATAATCCTATGGCACACACCTTAAAATTGTAAAAATTACAAGGTTCATCACTGTCCACAACCTAAAAATTGTGTTGAAAGATGTATACTGGAACAAAGCTATCTGCTAAAAAAATAAGCAAAGTAAGCTGCAGCACTGTGGTATTGTCTAACATTTAATTGGCATTAGGGAAGCCTGAGCCTGCTCTGGAATGTACATACTTTTCAACAGCAGTGCTGGTTTGATTAGGCTGCATTATGCTCCACCTCCAGCTGCTAATTTCTCCCATTCCCTTTCGGGGTGCTGGGGCAGCTAGTTGTGCAGCTGAGAAGTTCAACCCACTCAAACCTATTATTTTCTCTGCTGGACACCTGTCAGTGAGATCAGTTCCCCACTTTGGTGCACAGTGTGAATGAGTAAACACTTATGCCAGGAGAAATGAAGAGATAACAAAATGGCAGGAATGAGAGGTCATGATGCTTTAACCGGTCAAAGGCTGTTGAATGTTTTAGAGAGAGTAGACAAACATTTCACACCTTCCCATGTCAGTAAAGCTCAAGTAATTAATACTTTTCCTTCAAGAACTCTTTAATATACATGTATATATCAAAGATTGTGCAGGAGTGGACTAAACAAACCAGTCTGTCATGGTTTAGGAATGGTATTCTCTATGCCTTTCTGAAACTGCCACGGCATTTTTCTTTCAAATACTCTGCCACTTTATCAGGGTCCTGTAGTTTTTCAGGGGTGAACTTTCAAACCACTGGAGCAGAATAACCCTTTAAAAGATGACCTATTTTCTCCCACATTCCATGCCACTCATGTCTATCCACTCTTGGGGCAGATCTCTGAATAACCTCCCTAGAAATCTCTTTCATGACTCCAAACATGGTGTGGACCCCACTGAGGAGACCTGGAAGACTTAGCAACAAGAATATGCCTTCCTTAGCATCCAAAGGGAATTAAAGTCTCAAAAGCTGTTGTAACAGGCCTGAAGGAGGAAAAGGGGGTAAAAGGCTGGGGAAAATCATCCTCCCCTGTTCCTTCCACAGACTGGACATGATTATTAATGGACTCCCAAAGGTAGTGCCCGAGGTAAGGGTAGGAGAGCAGCACTGCATACACATCCCAAAATACCCTCATTGCCCTTGATGTCATGTCACAGACTGATACTCCACAGCACAGCAAAGCAATCCTGATCCCTCTTCCTGCTTTGAAAAAAGAGCTCCATGATGGGCACATAGTGTTTATATGGAAAGATATACAGGGTTAGGTGCCACATGCACATGAACAGACCAAGCAACACTGTGACCAGTGGCTCCAGACTTAATACAGCAAATGTACCAAACTTGCTTCCAACCTGCTCTGGGCAGATCTGTTGTTATCTCAACCCTGCCTTCATGACCCACACTGGGCACTGAATATGGCTGTCATATGGTTTAGGAATGGTTTAGGAATTTAGTGTTCTCACTGAAACCACTCCAAAACCTGCACTGCTCGCTCACTCTTCCCTGTCTCACTCCCTTCCCTGCATGGCACTGAGAGAAGAATTGGAAGAACAAAAGGCAAAAATCATGGGTTGAGATAAGAAACCATGAGATAATTTACTGGCAACAGCAATGGGATAAGAAAATAAACAGTAACAACAACAATATTAGCAGCAAAAGTGTACAAGGGAGGAGAGTACTTCCCATGTGAATGCTCACCATGGTACCATAGGATGCTTGACAATACCTGGCTGTCACCATACTACCCTGACCTGGAAGGGACCCTTTCCCCATTCCCGGAAAATTACATGAGGTGGTATAAAATAACCTCTGAGTCCCGGCCATAGCCCCTCCTGGCTTCTGTAAAAATTAACCCTGTCCTGGTGGGAACCAGGACACAGGCAAAACAAATAACAAATCATCCTTTCTGAAGAGCTGAGTTAACTTTTCCAGTGTAACTTCAGTTCACAAATTGTTTTATCTACCACACACATGTATCTAGAGGTTTTTTCATTACATAGTGCATCATTTTTTTCTATAAATAATTTGCAGATGTCCTTTCTTGCAAAAAAAAGGGGTCAAGGTGAAAAAGTCTATTATCTCTGTTCTCTGAGTGACGTTCAAGGCAAATAAAGGCTAAGAACTGAAGGTCATTCTTCCTCTTGTTTATCCAATTCTACGCATAAGAACGGGATTTTAAGAGCCATACTAGATGTTCACTGTTAATATTATAAAGGAACATTTGTTTTTTCTTTTATTCATGAGTATTTCTGTGACATGCCCGAGATTCTTTTTTTATATCAATTGAGTGAGTTATGCTGGCCCACTTACCGATTGTATTAGAGTATGAGTATCATAGCGCTTTTTCAACATCTCTGTTTAATACAGCCTTCCTACCTGCATATTCTGATGTGATTCTTTCTTCTTTTAAGCCAGAAAGCCAGTTTTAGAGGCTTTTGTTTCTACGCAGTTGTTCCTGACCCCACGCTGCAGTTTTGGTTGTGCCAACACTACTGCACATGGAGTTGCCTGGGTTAGAAAAAATATTTCCGGTTTTTTTTCAGTTTGTTATTTAATCTGATAAATGTAACTAAATGAATCTACAGCATATTTCCATAAATGCTTTGAATTGCCACAACTCAGGAGACAATAAACTTTATCACAAGGCCAGAAAACATTGGTAAGGGTGCAGAGTGATGTATGAAATGCAGGAGGGTATTTTGTGAGATAGTTCATGATTGATAGGATATTTTTAATGAAGTTAAAGCATTCTTGAAGTTACTAAAATTTAAAACCATGTTTCAAAAGTCAGGAAAAAAAATTTTTAGTCATGGCTCCTCTTTTTCAGCACCACACCTTTTGGGCATATACTTAATAATTTTATTCCTTTTATTTCTGTTGTATGCAGAAGCGGAACACCTGTTCAGATTCACTTCTTTCCTCTATCCATTTTTTAAAATCTTTCAATAATGCTTGTTATCTGGAAAAGATTTTTTTTTTTCTGGTCTTAATGGCGTGGGTCATAATTTCCGTTGCGTTGTTCGATCTTTCTACTAATCATGAATTTGGTAGCTGTAATAATAACAACAAACTCCAGCAGATAAGAAATATGAAACAGAGAATTTAAAAGTAGTCCCATCACCAGAAACCTTTTTCCATATGAATAACACGTGCCTGAAATAGCTCTCTGAAATGAAATGAAATGAAATGAACTAATATTTAAATTCTCCCAAGACTTCCACACTTGTGGAATTTGGATTTGGTCTTTTGCTTTTGGGTCAATTTGGGGCTGGGCAGTTATGAGACACCTTTTTTCTTCTTGTGGATATGCTGCTTATTCAATTGTCTGGGTTGTAGAGCTGCACAGCTTAGAGCTGTCAGATAACTACATTTTCCACTTCCCTTTCTGCTGCACAGGGTGAGAGAGGGGGATGGACCTTTTAGTATCAGTGACTTTCTCAACACCAATCCCTCCCCTTCTCCAGAAAAGGTCTACATTTTTCCTGATTCATTTGGCTTTGCGTGGGATTGCTAGTTGTATAACCTTGAAGGCAACAGCTCTTTACACTTTGAAATCAGGGCAAGCTGTTTTTAATCTTTTATTTGCAAAGCCACAAAAGAGCTTGGTTTAATATTTTCAGTAATGTTTTCCCAAAATTTATTTTCACATCAGTACACTCTCTTCATACGCTCAATACTTCCACTGCCTATTCTCCGATACTTAAAATAACTAGTTATTTCTTCAGATTCCATCTCTACCTCTAGGAAGTGTAGCAGATTTTCCTCTCATTAATTCATGTCCTATTATTTAATCTCAGCCATTTTTATATTCAGTTACATGTCTTATTAATATACTCATGTGATAGCTTTCCTAATAATCACTGATCATTTTTATTTCAGTTTGACATTTTCTCTTTAATGTCTTTTAATTTAACATAGTCTAATTTGTTTAAAAAATCATCAGTTTCCCAGTAACTTATTTTTCTGTTTTTCATCTTTTCCTATATTATGAAATTCAACTAATTGTATGGTTTAGTTGTTCATTCCTCAGTTATGAACAGTAGAGACTGTGAGAAGATGGACAGGTTTTATGTGATATATATTACAGACACAGCTCTTTGGTCAGATTGGAAATAAACAGGATTTTAAACATTGATCAGAATTTAAATAATGTGAAAACTTAAATCGATACGCTAGGCAAAGAACCTAATTTGTTTTGCCATACATAACATAGGTTTTTCTTTAAATAGCCCTTCACCAAGGAAAATAGATATGCTGACTTATTACCCTTAGCTCCACCAGAGGACATGCAGAAATGTCTCACACTCCAGACCATATACACTTAAGACTATATAATGGCCTTCTTTATACAGTCTCTCACTCTCCTGTAGAGACATAATAATAGTCTATCACAGGACTGCCTCAAGGCATAACTGGCTAATGTTTGGAGAAATCGTCACCAACTTTCAGGTCATAAAAAGGATGGCTCAGGTCTTATTAATAACTATGTCCCCTTGTTGTCACTGAAATTTGCCAAACTTAAAATGGGAACATTTATGTGACAGTTATTCTGTTTTAATCCTTTGTTCCGCAAAACATTCTACTGCTTGGTAAGATTAGTGGGCAGGCGCTCTGTCAAATTGCACTGATGCCACACTGCAAGTCTCGAGGCTTATGCACTTATCCCTGTCTCTCCCTTGAACTGACCAAAGGATCTCAAAACAGTCCCCATCCACAAAAACCACCACTTCCTAACAGTTTGTTACTGTCTTTCCCTTACTTCTTCACTCTATATGCCACTGTCTGTGTATATACAGTGACTTTTCAGACTTTTTGATAGCATGAACATGAAATAAGTGCCATACAAATAATTTTTTCTCAATTTCAGTAACTGTTACTTCCCTGCTTGATTATATAACATCAGTTACTGCCTTCTGTAGTTTGAATCTGTTTGCACAAATGAGCAGACAAGATGTTTTGCTTCAGGTATGAGAAATTTTTATGAGAAACTGATCTTTTATTCCAATACTTATTAACTTTGAAACAGATAATTTTTAATATAAGGTTTTAAGTATGGTCTCATTCATGGCAGTTAAATTATTGGAAATTGACAAATCTTTTGGATATCCAACAATCTTATTGGAAGAATGACTTCACACATGTTCAATGCTACACATTTAATTTTACTGATAAAGTCTGAAATTCATGTCACCTCACAACCTTACATATTCTTTCACTTAAAAAATATTCTCCTTCCATCTCTGCCCTGTTGTGGTGAGCAATGGCCAACGCCATGGTCAGCCGGACCAAGCAGNTCCCATGCCAGCCCCACTTTCTCGGCTTTTTCCGTGGGTTTTTCGTGTTCTACAGTAAACCTTTCCCTGCCCTCACAAAGAAGTTCCTCTGCTTCGTTCCTGCCTCCTTCGCGCACCTGTACCATCGGTGGGCATCGTGGACCCGAGCAAGAGCTTCGCCTGCCCTCCTGTGTTGCAGTCGGCCTCCACCCTCCCATCTGGGGCAGGTGGAAGATTGCCTGGTGCTCGGGACAGCCTGCTGGCTGGCAATAGCACCACAGCACTGCCCCTTTCCACGCTGCTAGAAATGGCAAAATCAGTCTTCTGAGACTACCTTTTTCTCCTCTGTTTCAAGTGAAATGGACAGGTTTAAAAATCTCTGAAGAAAACATGAAACCCTATGTTTACATGAGTAAGAATTCTGCAGATGGAGCCTGACATAAGGGTGATTCAGTGGTGTGGGTTAAAGAGAAATTTCTCCCAACCTTTTCACACAACTAGGAATATCTCTCATCTAGTGTTTTTCTGAGACTTGAAAAGAAAATACCCTTTTTGTCTTTCTACATTGTGTTTTGAGTAATTATGCATTCCAGGTATTTTTTTTTCTGGTCATCTCATTGTCTTCAATGGGCATTGCATCAGACCTCACTGGCAAAAGTCCTTAGGCTGGCAGTACAAATACATCTAGCTTTGATAACTTGAGTGGAATTTTGCAGCTGAAGTGATTTGATTGTGTTTTGATGAGATTGTAAGCCTCTGTACATGCATGAACATAAATAAATGGATTGATATTAATGCTTACAAAGTACTCATAGAGGGAATTCTTGTCAAGTTCTATAGCAGTCTGTATAACAAAGGACTGTTTCTCATGAACCAAAAATGCATATATTTTCTAATGTTGCAAAACTGCTGTAGCATTTTCTTTATTTTTAATAAAACCTAAATCCAGGATTCAGTAGACAAGTGAATACTGAGTTCAGTGAGTGTTTTGCAGTTTACTGAAAGAATGAGATAAGCCTGGAGTTCTGTGACTTAGTGTTTATTTTTTAGAGTCCAGTTTCAAATAGTGCAATATATCTTCATTTGTACTCTAATGAGATATGAGGGTACATACTCAGCTTCCTGTTGATCTGAAAAAGGTACAAAACTAATGCAGAAACCTGGTGCTTTCATTGAAACCATGGGAAATCAAGGGTCCTCAGCATCTTCATGATATGTGTGTTAAGTGTCTCAGGCTGATGAGAAAAATTGGAGTCCCCTGAATGGAACATGAGTGCCTTTCACATAGTGCAAAGCCTCCACCAAAATTACTCTGGTTAATGGTACTAGAATCGATACAAACTAAAAATTAAACTAAACCCCCAAAAAATTAGTACCAAAATGGATAACCCAAATCTTCTGACTCATTACCTCCTTCAACCCAAACTGCATGTATACTTCAACTGATACTAAAATACTTGGCATTAACCTATTGTTAGGAATGTCCCTGTTCTCTACAATTTGCTTAACATTAGATTTTTTTGAGTATTATAATTGGCAATTTGGCAGAGCATAAAGTATGAGATAATGAATTGAAAGAACAGCCTGTGCTTGCAAATTCAAAGCATTTACATATGAACTATCTGCAGTTTCTTACGAAAATTTGTATTCTGAGTACCAGGTACCGACCTCACTTGCAACTGCCTTACCCTGTATTGAGCAGGATGAGTAACATTTTCTGATAGTTTCCCCTGTATAAAGAATTATGTCATGTTTTTAGCACGTGACTCAAACACAGCCATGAAGTAACTGTTGCTCTGTAATTTTTTCAGCACTGATGAAGGTGAGAAAATACAGACAAACATGCCCCTTTACTGCCTTGTCTGACTTTTGTACCTTCAAGAGTACCAAAGATATTTTCTAAAAATTCAAGACTGTTGTTTTGGCCTACTTCCCTGTGGAGGGCTGCTGGAGCACACTGTACCTGGATTACACTTTATTCATTCACTGGGAAGTTGCCTCGTATCCAGCTATTCATATTTTGTGATGATAGAGAAAAATATAAAAGCCTAAAAGACATCAAGTCAAATGAGCAAGGGAGCTGGGGAGGGGTCTGGAGCACAAGTCTGATGAAGAGCAGCTGAGGGAACCTGGAGTGCTTAGCCTGGAGAAAAGGAGACTCAGGAGGGATTTTACAGCTCTCTACAACTCCATGAGAGGGGGGTGTAGCTAGGTGGGACTTGGGCTCATCTCCCAAGGAAAGAGCCTCAGGTTGTGCCAGGGGAGGTTTGGACTGGATATGAGGGAAGCTTTCTTCACTGAAAGACTGGTCAAGCACTGGAACAGGCTGCCCAGGGGAGTGGTTGAGTCATCATCCATGGGGATATTTAAAAGTTCATGCCACTTAGGGACATGATTTAGTGCTGGGTTTGTGGTTGGACAATGATCTTAAAGGTCTTTTTCAACCTAATCATTCTGTGATTCTATGAGTATGTTCCTTATACTAAAAAGGAGAACTCTCCCTTCTCTTGATTGATAAGGGAAATTTTGGCTGTACCTTGTAGTCTAGCTTCTAAATTTCTATATGATACTATGTATCGTCTAGATATACTTCATACCATGGAAGTCAAGCCTATAAGCAACATAAGTAGACTTTATATTTGAATTAATCAAATACCTCTGAATTGTTCCTCGTTCACTTTTTAAGTGAAGAAGCAGTCCTAGCTTCAAGTTGGTCTCCATAGCAGCAAATGAAGGCATTTCTATGAGATCCCTGTGCCCGGTCCCCTAATGCAGCCAGCAGCTCTGCCATACAGTCTGTTATGTACCCTGCTCAAGCTTCAGCAAAAGCAGGCATTTTCAGGCCCCAGGACTTTTTATTAAAATTCAGATGATTGTAAACCTTTTCCTAATTTCCAGACCAGGTATCAAAACTCTGCTTTAATAATTGTGTCATCTCTTCACTTTACAAAATCTCTGTTAAAACATTGTTACTTTTATACTCCAAATTCATCAAAGAGGTGGAAAAATCAGTCCTTACAGAGTGACTTTGGTCATACACTTGAAGGGATGGTCAATGTTAATAATAAGATTTAATTGCACTTGGAAATGAATTTTATTTTTCATAGGCTAGTTTTATAATCTAGGTAAAAAGGGGTTCTACCTTGCCACATCTTTACAGGCTGATGGGCTAATTTGGTAGGAAGCTAGGACACTTACTACCTGCTCTAAAAATCCGCAGAAAAGATCCAAAAGAATTTTACAGGCCATACCACTTATTAGCTACGTATTTTTGTAAAAATGATATAAAAAATTAAAGTCCATTTTCTGAAGCAAAAATCTAAAGTGAAATTTCCTATACAAAATCTGAATTTCATATAATTTAAAGGTCTTTGAGAATCAGTGATTAAATTTTAAAGGTCAGAGCCACAACAGTGCCTAAATATATTTTAGAACTTGGATTCAGGTGCTTCAAATACTTTGCCTGGTAATGTCATGATGGATGATAGCACTGCAGAACTTTTGTCATGTTGTTTAATATTCCTCCCCCCACGTAGAATTGTACCATCGTCTAAGCATTTATATATATCAAAAAATTTGTTTTAAACATGAACCAATGCTGTCAGTAATATAGAAATTTAGTAATTTAGATTATTTGGAATGACCTTAAAAAGTATTATACAAATGTACATAAAGCTTTTCTTAGTTGTTCACAAAATTCTGTCCCCATGAAGAAAACACTTTGGTTTGGAGTATGCTTAGCAGTGTCAATTACTGTTGTAATAACAGTAAATTATTTTACTTTACTGCTGAAAAGTGACCATATAGATACTAAAATAAAATACCAAATGCTTCTGATAAGAAGTTTTTATACTGCTATAACTACAAACAATTAAACCAGTTTGTTTTCTTGCCTTTTCTTTGTAGAAAAACCTTACATACATTCATTGAATTTTTAAACTAAGTTTTCTAAATCCCCTGTTTGGACTACTGAGTTATATAGTTGAGTTGATTAACTTGCTAAATGCATATAAGCTTAAGTATAGAAGAATTCATGACAGAAAAAATTATGACACAGTGTTTAGATACTTATTTGCAGAAGTGTATTCAAATCAGGTTCAATAATGTTACTGAGGTAAAAGCAGTGCAGTTCATACATTAACAGTAAAAGCAAGGGCAAACATCAAATATTCAACATACAGAGAAACAGAAAATGTTGGGTGTCTTTGATAGATGATGACTAAGAATGGGCACAGTAATGGTATACAAAACAATGAAGGACACAAAGATTACAACTTCTATTCAACCCATTTTTCAACTCAAGCTGAAGGATTCATGTCATATGACTAGAATTTTAAGGTAAGAAAAATACCATATATCTTAACTAACAAGCATTTTAAAGGCTTGTAGAGAGGTTAAACAGCCTCTGTATTGGGGGTTAACACAGATCATGAACTTCATGGCAACCAAAAATTGCCAGCTCTTTAGTGGATAATGAGACCACCTATTTTTTATATTTAATAGTAGGATAGGTTTGGGACTGCTCTACAGAAGCAAACTGATTCACAGAAGGCTAAGAACTGAACTTGTTATGAGCTAGCAGCAATTCACTTACTCGCTGGATAAAGCAAGATATTGGTAAATCTTTTTGTATCGTGGTATTGTCTAAGAGTGATACATTAATAAACCAGCCTGCTTAACCATTCTGCTATAGCTTACCCCACATTAATTTCCCTGTGTAAATGAGTCTCAAAATTCACAGGGATAAAAGACCTCAAAGACAATATAAATATCTTGTAGTGTGGGATTTACATTTATCATATGGTGGTGGTTATAACAATTATGAATACGTACTTTGCAGATGATAAATTGGGTATATTTGGTGGTATTTATGTTCCTCAAGCCGGGCTTGTCCAAGAGGCATAAACATGGATAGGCCACGGCTCTTTTGCTGATGTTACTGGCACCTATACTACTGCTCTCTCTCCTCCAGTTCTTCTCAAGCCTTGGCATTACTCTGTGTTTGATCCTCATGGATTTTCTGGAATTGTGAACGTGTAGCTTAGCTTCTGTTCTACTAGTACTGAATTCCACTTTTTCAAGGAAGTATTGTGAGTTCCTGTAAGACAGTATGAACCTGTTACGCACAAATACGTTTTCATTCTAACTGCAAGATGGGCTACATTTCTGATCAGGCAAAACAAATGGAAGAGAGGTAATTTCCTGGTATTGCTTGCAAGTGTAAAGAACAACAATGCATTTAGCCATCTCTGTTCATTAAATGTTTGCGTGTGGTCCGTTTAAATGTATGTTAACTTTGCTTTCCAATTTACTAGAAAAAGGAAACTTATGCTGACAGGGAGGCGATGTTACGGGGGTGGAAAACAGGCACTATCCAATCAGTGAAGCTGGAGGTGGGAGGAACAGCTGCTTCTTCAGCAATGACACATAAGTAATATTAGTCCCATTTGTTTACTTACATTGTAAACTTAAACAACAAACATCTGTTTTCCATGTTTGCTTCCTAAAGACCCTGACATTTTCAGCATAAGCAAGCCTTCTTATATTTTTTCGTGATGAAATAGTTTGAAGCAGTCAATAGTAGGAAGGTTATTAGTATTAAAAGAACACTCAAACCCCAAAACCACCACTACCACTACCAAAAACCAAAAATCACAGAGAAGCTGCATCCAAACCCAAAACCAAGATCCACAAGAGGAACATAGTTTTCTTTCAGTTATATTACATGCTACAAAATGCAGAGATAAAATATTGGGGGGAAAGGTAGATTAAATTTTGGGGTTTTTTCCTCCTTTTCTCCTGTGTTCATGAATGTTTGCAAAGAACACATACCTGTGATCTATGAGACATACGTAACTTTTAGATAAATTCTGTTTGCCATATAAAAATAACTGGTGAATCACTGTTCAGATCTCAAGCGTATTTTAAAATTCTGTTGTGTTTCCTTTCTCTCTTTTGTGCATCTACAAAACCAATCCATTTTTAGGTCTTGTATACTTGGGGTATGAAATACTGCTGTGATAAAGGGTGAGGGACTCTGCATAAGTACATATGCTATATGGGAGGTCAGAGTGCATTGCAGAAAAAAAAAATCCTACAGGGCAAAGACTTGTTTTATAGTGAAATTCAGTGCCCTGAAAAATGGTGTTTGCTTCTACATATAAAGTGACAGGTGCATAGAAACACCTAATATGAGACAGGTAGGAAGGTAAGTGGGAAAGGTAAGCGGGTGGGAAAGTCTTGCAGATATGGGTATGTGTTTGTCTTTCACAAAAAGATACCTAAAATCACGAATTCATTTATGGCCAGTGGAATTTATCCACGGTGTGGGAAATAACTTTTGAAGGATGATTGCAAATGCAGAAATGTAGACAGACATAACTATTTCAGGATGCTGTAAATGGCATTATATTCATGTATTTCAAGGTGTGATATGTATTAAAGATGGAATTCAGATGTAAAATGCATTTTAATAAATAATGAAAATTTTAAACTTGTACATCATATGCATGGTACATATGTGATTAGCTGTATCTGTGAAATTTTATAAATCCCTAGGATGTGGAGATTCGCACTTGGCAATATGACCTGACCCCCCAACTCTGATACTGGATTAGCAACACACTTGGAAGACATTTCATTATTTTAAGTGTCAAACTAGCATGTAGTAATTGTCAAAGATGTATTAAAATATTTGGAAAATAACTGATTTCGTATTGTCAAAAAATATATGCAAATATATTGTGTTCCAAAGCTACTCTAATCGGAAAAATACAAAAATATATTTGAAACTAGCATGTAGTACTTGTCAAAGATGTATTAAAATATTTGGAAAATAACTGATTTCGTATTGTCAAAAAATATATGCAAATATATTGTGTTCCAAAGCTACTCTAATCGGAAAAATACAAAAATATATTTGAAACTAGCATGTAGTACTTGTCAAAGATGTATTAAAATATTTGGAAAATAACTGATTTCGTATTGTCAAAAAATATATGCAAATATATTGTGTTCCAAAGCTACTCTAATCGGAAAAATACAAAAATATATTTGAAACTAGCATGTAGTACTTGTCAAAGATGTATTAAAATATTTGGAAAATAACTGATTTCGTATTGTCAAAAAATATATGCAAATATATTGTGTTCCAAAGCTACTCTAATCGGAAAAATACAAAAATATATTTGAAATATTTTTAACATATATTCAAAAATAATTACTTCATGTTTTGTTTAAAAATGTGCCTCAATTTAATTTAAAAGGAGTAAAAAATATTTGGCATCTAGAAGAAAAATTTCAGAATGAAATCTTTGCATGACATAATATTTGTTTTCCAAGAAGGCTGTGCTATCTTGCATGCAAAAATGGGTAATTCCATGTACTTTCAGTCTACCTAGCAGTTGTTTTCACAAACCTACAATAGATTTTGCTTATAAAATGCTCCTTCTACAGTATCACACTAAAATACTTTTACTTACTTGCTGCTTCCGTGACGCATATCAAGGGTCATACCAGAGTAACTGGCAAATTTTGCCTCAGACCTTCAAGCCATTCCCAGTGCCACTTATTCATCCTGATCCTTTTTCTTTTTTTTTTTTTCTGAAGGCTTTGCTCCCAACTATAGTCAGAATGTGCATACCATCTTAGCCAGTGCAGTCCAAACTGACATTTTAGCTTGACTGACTCATAACAGTAGATATTAAGCTAAGGTTCTGAGTT
>VZRS01004836.1:102167-123672 GCA_013398055.1 Ifrita kowaldi
CCTAATTTTCAGGTAATAGAAAGTCTAAGTCTTCCTATCAAAGAGGTAAATAGCTATTCTAACTCTTGTCAGCCTCCAAGATTCTCTAACCAGGTTCTTCAAGTAATTTCACACATGGAGGCTTGAATGTTTAATTAAGGATTTTCTTGTTTCTAGATGCTTGATGTTATACAGGGTTTTGATTTAGCAGAGCGATACCACAACATACCGAAATCATAATACATGAGCAAATTATTCTTCATAGAACACAGGAATTGCACCAGACAGATGAACCACAATACAAGTGGTTTGAGATGTTTATATACTTTCCCATGTGAGTGTGCTAACTCACACTCTTAATTAGCTCAGACAGAAACATTCACACAACCAGTTCCACTCAGCTGAAATAAGGCCACCCTTTGGTTCCCCTAGTGTTGAGCTAAGTACAGTTTCCTAACTGCTATGGTCAGTCACTCCTTCCATTTTTCCCTGAGCTCCATGACCATATCGCCTTCCTCCATATCCCCTGAGTTTTCTCCCATTGTAGAGCTTTGTTGATCAATCATAAACTAGTCACAGACTAGTCCAGTGCTTTCCTAGAACTGAACGAATGGGCATAATATAAGAAAAAAACGATAACAACAAATCAAAACCATAGTGACTCAATATAAGCAAATAAAACACCACCTTTCAGAGATTCTTAACTATTTTCCTAATAGATTAAATTCAGTTTTCTCTGCCAAAAAAGTTGACTTGAGATCAAATAGAGAGTTGTTCTTGAGTTGGACAAGCAAAGCAAGATGATATGTCATTGAGATTACTTCAGAAGAAGAGTTTGTCAAAGACATATATGATTTCGGACAGCATTTCTTCAATGTTGTTAAAATCCACCGTTGACACTACATTGTCTATAAAAGACCTTGAAAGGATGTGAGTAAATACTGACAAGTTTGTGGAGTTATCAATAAGTTACTTTACAATGTATTTTACAGTGATACAAGTCCTTTAAGAAAGGTTCAGTGATATTTTATTGCCTTAGAGGATATTCCTTTGCTCTATTACAGGAGAAAGGGACCTAACTCCACATTTCTTCGCAATAAATTTATTTGCTACACTCAGATTTACTGCCTAATGATTAATAGATCTAAAAGTGTTCTGTTTTGCAGACACAGTTACTTCTGCTGTTACTAAAAGTTACTGGCCAGCAAGATGTTACCACTGACTTTTTGATTTATATAGATCTCTAATAAGGGACCATTAAAAAAAAGATACATTAATCTTACATGAACATTTTATATTTTAGGTATAGTCTGCATTGAATTATGCTCAAGAAAATCAGAGGGCTCTGAGACATTTCAGCTTTACATAGAAGGGTTTGAGAAGCACCTTTACACTCTTAGGTAAACTACAGAGAGTTGAGGCACAGGACCACGGCATGAACTGCAAACTTTTGAGGAAAATGGTCCAGAAGCAAACTTCCTCTTGTTCTCCTGCTTTGGCTCTGTTCTCTTGGCAGTCTTAGGGAGGCACTGGAGCAATTTGTTTCTAGTGTGGAGGCTTATCAGTAAATGTCATTAACATAACAAGCCCTTGGAGCAAAGAGTTATGAAAGAGAACAAAGGAACAAATCATCAGGAATGCTTCTGGAACAGACTGTGAATGCATAGTCTGAATAAGAGAGAGAGATAGGGACTTGTAAATATGCAGATGCAGATATATTTCTTTTTTGCCAATTACCTTCAGCTCAAATGAAGAACCTATATGAAGGACCTATATGAAGCGGTAGAGAAAATCCTCAAGTAAATTTGTCATGGACAGTAGTTTGACACATTCAGTTACAATAGGGAGCAATTCAGCTGTGTCTGTTCTACCTCTTTTCTTACTAGTAACAATGTTGTTTGTAATAATAGAAATTTTACTAATTTGAGACAAAGGAAGTTCTTTTGTGCAATTTTATTTATAAATTTTAGTGATAACATGCAATTGATACTGTGAGCTCTAGATGTGTCTTTTCCATGGCACTGTGCATTTCCTTGTGAGGCATTGTACTGAATCTCTACTGATTGTTGAAATCAAGTATATAGAGTTATTTCAGTAATGGGGCATCTGTTCTGGGAACGGAGGAATAGGAGTGTGGAGTTTCCAGCGCGGTTTAATTCCATACCATCCATGTCATCACTGGGGGCAGGAAAAGGCCAGCACCAGAAATGGGAGACGGGCCATCCTGCCTGTCTGTCTTGGGAGAGTGTTCAGGACCATGCTGTGACCACACTGGGGTGTGTCCAGTGCCAGCACTGGAGAGCTCTGGCACTGCCACCGTGCACTGGGGACTGTCCAGTGCCAGCACGGGAGAGCTCTGGCACTGCCACTGCGCACTGGGGACTGTCCAGTGCCAGCACTGGAGAGCTCTGGCACTGCCACTGCGCACTGGGGACTGTCCAGTGCCAGCACTGGAGAGCTCTGGCACCACCACTGCACTTGAGGAGCCCTGCTGGGAAAGCCTGGGCCACGCAGTGGGGCCCGAGTTCTGCTGGGCAAATACTGCCGAACCCAGCCAGGAATGCCCCGATGGAGAGACCCAGCCCCAAAAGGGCTGTTTTCTCCTGGTTCTTTGCTCTTTTTCAGATTTGGGGGAAGAAGCACGGGGTTGCGAGGGCTCTCCTCACCCTATTGCCTTTAGTCTGGAGACCATGTGAGTGGCACTATTTTTGGGCATTGGTTTTTTGGTTCCCCGTTGTGAATTCCCTTTCTCTTTTGTATGCTATGGGTAGTGCTGTGGTTTTTGTGATTGTAGTAAATTGTTATTCCAATTTATAATCTCTCCTTATTGTTCCTTCATTATCAGAAGGGGAGGGAGCCAAAGGAGCAGCTTGAGTGATGCGTAATTTTACATCTGGGTTTTAAAACACCAGAGCATTTTATTCAACATACATACCACCCTTATCCCAGCAGCACGCCCAGAGGTATTTCACTGTGGTTCACACAACTATCATTAAATGCCGTTAATCACCTCCATGAAACAAAACAGGGAAGAAAGTCCAGAATGAGCTAGTTTTTGTTTTAACCTAGTTCCACATGATTTTGTCTCCTGGAATTGTCTGATGACAGAAAATGGGCTGCTCACCACTGCATCCTGTATCCCACCATAGTTGTTATCAGCCATATTCATCATAAGCCAAAGCTTCAATCCATCAAGCCCTGCACACAGATAACTGTACACAGTTGAAGCTGGCTTGGACCCAGTTTTCATTTGAAGAAAATACTGGTCTTTAGGGTTATATGCCCACCCTGGTGCCCCAGAACAGAAAACTGACATCAGAGTTAGACAGTTAGTTTGTGAAATAAGAATATACTTTGAAAAAAACATTTATGAATTATAAAAAAGCACTTCTGTTGCTTTAAATCACGAATTTGAGGATGACTCACATAACATCTTAGGCAAAGTTCCTATACTGGCATTTGTATTTTGTTCATGAAAAGGAGTTTCACCCACCAAGAATTTTTAATCCTATTGGGTGATCTTTGCAGCATTGAAGATGTGAGTAAGCATAATGTTGAAAGGCAGAAAGAAAATCTGTATAGTGAGGACCCTTCAACATTTTGATGTACATGCAGATGAATAATGGCAAGGTAGACAGGAGAACAAGAAAAATGGTAGAATGTGGAATTATGAAGCTGAATAGCTCCATATTTTCCAGCTGGTACCTCTTGGATTTTTTTTTCTCGAAGTTGTGGATGATAAGGGAGGCAAACAAACCATAAAAACCTATTCTTTCATGGTATTTACCCCAATATATATGAAAATGTGTCTTACCATTAAAGACTAATCACCAGAACAGAAAGCTGTCACCATTCCAGTACAAAATATTCCTCGTGTGGCCTCTGGCCAGCATGGCACTGCAAAAAGATAACCTCAAACCATATATGCGAAAAAATAATTTTTCTTATTTTTAGACGTAGAGTTCTAAACTAGATCGAAAGGTTTGTCAGTGATGGGAAGTCTATGGAAAAGACACAATTTGAAACTGAGTCTAGATGCGATTTAGTTATTGGACTGTTTGTCTTAGGTTACAATGTAAGGTGTAACCAAAATTATGTATTCTATCGCCATCTTCATAAGCTGTTAAAACTAGGTGGGGCAGAGTTCTTTATCTCTTCCATGACACATCCCTGATAACTCCCTGCAGGGGATATCTTCTGCTAATGGGCCATCAAGTCTCACTGCATGACTCATAAAATTACATCATCCCATTGTGAGATGCTCCGCCCAGGGGGAGGAACCAAGCATTCCTACTGGTTTGGAGGTTTGGAACACCATGGGAGCACTACCCACCGGATTCCCAGAGGAGAAGAGCTTCATAATCACCACTAAACCTCCAGAAAAGGACCAGACTTCACTACAGGATCATCAGTTCGACAGAACCACATCTATCACTCCAACAGGACTGCAGCTACCACTTAATCGGACTGCTACCACCACCCTGACCAACAGGGTGTCAGGTCATATCCTGACTCTGACAGTTTAAGCCAATGTTTCTGTACTATTGCATTTATTTTAATTTTCCTATTAATTTGTGGTTCTGACTTGGAATCTCTCGTTTGTTTGCTTGCAAACTAGTACACTGTTGTTTTAATTCCCAGAGCATCCATAGGACAACCCTAAGGAAACAATTATAAAATTGAAACCTCAGTAAAACTACTAGGCCTGATTTTCTTTACAAACAGGACTTTTACGTGTACTAGATGAAATGTGTATTACTGAACAAGGAATTTAATTCTTTGTCCTTAAACGCATGGAATTTATATGCCTCTTTAGTTATTTTGTTTCATTCTGTGGTCAAAAAAAACCCCACCCAAATATCCCTTACATGTCATCAACTAAAGTATTTTCTTGAGTTTTATTCATTACCTATCCCTATACAAACAAACATCTTAACATGGATTTGAAAAAATTAGTCTTCAAAAACGCGTGCTTTGAATGAGTTTGAAAGAGAATGTACAAAATCCACTGCAAAACATCCCTTTCAAAGATCAGATGGACCAGAAAGAAAAGAATGGCCATTGCTGCACTTGGAATTTTATTGCATGTCTGGGCCAGGTTTGCCTTCTTACCATGAAAATGAAATTCACATCTGCTTAAGTTTTTTTAGCCGCTTATAATCCCCACTGCTGAAATTAGAAACAGGTGCCAGTTAAATGAAAAGGCAACATAAAAACCCCCTACACAATATGTTTTCCATATGATAAGTGAAGTGTAAAAAAGAGAAGAAAAAGGTTATTTCAAGTCATACAGTCACAGAATCAAAAAATCCAAGTAAAAAAAAAAATTCATGTGTGTGAGACAGTATCTTTAACATGATTACACCCTTACACACCTGAAAGAAGGACCATCTAATTCCTTTCTCCTAAAAAGCTCCAAAATGGCAGGTTGGGTATGAGACAATCTACCTAACATGTCATTCATTTTAAAGCTACGCTGGCATAATAAAACCTTATTTTTTTTTTATGCTAGGAAAGAGCCAGTTTTATAGCCATAATGGTAGAGAAAATGGTACTGCCAAAGCAGAAATAACAAATAGAGCATTTCTTTGCTTTCCAATGAATTCCTTACATTCATAGAGCCTGAAAGTCACAGTCTGGCTTGAAATATCTTCAAAACTACAGGAATAATTTTTTGAAACCCCAAAATATGAACTCGATGTTTTACATACATTCAAAGCCTTTCATATATTCATACCTTGCCATTTATGTATGTCTCATCCATCTGCCTATCTATCTACCTATCATCTCCTTTTTTTTCAAGGTCTTCTATTCAGATGACAGAAGTCAACACTCTAAATTTAGGAATGTAAGAGAAGTTGCAACACAGAACTAAATAAATGCAGACAGATTTTAAAATGTTTTAAAATTATGAGGTGATGAAATACTATAACTTTTTAAGTGTAATGATGTAAGTCTTTAGAAAATGTAAAAATTAAAGTTGTAATTCTCTTCGACCACATAGAAATCAGAATCACATTATTTGTTGAGACTTCCAAACTCTTAAGGTTGCCTTATTTTACAAGAAAAAGTTACGAATTTCCCACATGGAGATTGCATTTAATGGAAGTAGAGACTGACTCCTAATTGCCTGTTGCAAGTGAGCACTAGAAATTGAATTTTTTTCCATATTGCAATCTAAATACTGTACTTCTATACTACTTTTGATATAATTTATTATAAAAAAGTTTAAGAGGATGGAAGAAGACTATATTTATTTTTTCATACTGTTTTAAATAGAATTATACTATTAATATTTCTGGTTTGTGTCCAAGAACGTTAGACAACACTGTGTTTTAAAGAAATATTGAAGCAATTAAAATTGTTTTATTAAAGAAACTCCTAGCTCCATTAAATTAACCTAAACTTGAAAGAACATTCTATTCTCTATAAATGAACTATAAATTAAGTGCTCAGGAAACTTCTAGCAAAAAAAAAAGCTTTTATGTGATACTAATATGTTTGAAACGAAACAGTGTTGACTTTAGCCATGTTGATCTTTAGCAAACCAGGTAAATTCTGGTTTCATTGTACAAGTTGAAAGGATGAGGAACACATTTTGCATCAGAAATTTTCTAATATTTCTTTGTACTGTTCCTAGTAGGAATACAGAATTCCTACTATATTATTCCTATTCTACAAGTCAAATATCCTTGTAGAACACAGTTAGAATGGCTCATATTGGACAAATCAAATTACTTTTTTTCCCTTGAACTTGGAAAACTTTTTTCTACTTATGGTCTCTTATTAGACTCTTGACTTTATCACAAATATGGTCCAAATCCTACATATTCAGGTGTAGTCAAGTGCCTACAATTTTCATATATCAGAGACCGGGAGTGGAGTTTACTCATTTATTTAAGAATATTATAATAGCTAGTGGCTGGGACATGCTCCTGACAGTGGAAGTCTTGGATTTTTATCCTTGCTTTCACATTTTCTCCAATGACTCTATGTGTATGCAAAATGCATACACAAACAACAATACATAGTACAGTGGAAGTTTATTTCCTTCCAGATTTGCTGGAATACAATGGGCATCTTGTGATCTTTGATCCTTATGAGTTTAAGGACTTCTGCAGCTGGTATCAGCACATAAGCAATGGGTTTAGACATGGGCATCTAAATTCTCAGTTATGTCCTAGACAGGTAAGCCCTTTACCTAATTTGCCCTAAATACCTACATGATGTGTGTAAAGTTTGAATTTACCAGGGCTGGGAGATAGGGCAGAGGAAAACAAACAGAAATTTATCCCAGTGACTGGGTCAGGAAGCATCAGGGGCAGGGCAGACTGTGTACCAAGATCTTTTCTGATAAAACAAGAAACTATTGTATTCAAGCCAAAACATGTGGTGTGAGGAAGAGGAGGTGCTTCTTGCAAGCCAAGTATAAAGAGGCACTGCTCCTGAATTTAAGGAGCAGCAGTAGGTGGGATAAAAACTAAAATTACTTTTCCTCTGATAATTTAACAAATATTTCTTAGGTAGATCTGAGATATAGATCTTTCTCAGAGAAAAAGGGGTTTTTTGGAAGAACATTGCTCAGTGTTTTTTAAGAATAATTACTTTTTTCCCTATTCTGACCATGTGCTTGATGCTATTTCAGCATAAAGGAAGGTTTAGCTTGTGTTCAAGTCTGCAATTTTTGGTTAATAGAGTTGTGAATCTTGTGACAAGAAGTAGCAGTCTTTGAACTTCCCAAAAGAGAGTTTCTATCACTTATTCAAAATTTTTAATTACCTACAGTAGGTTCTGCAAACAGTACCATAACATCTGACTGAATCTGAAGATAAGAGATTATAGGTTTGTTTAAGGAATTTGGCTGAAAGACAGCGATACTATACTCTCAAATCTGCTTTCTATTACATTTTATTTTGCTTCACCTTTTAGCATGTGGATATTGCTGACATCTTAAGGAACACATAATCATATTTTTAGGCATATGGCAAGGTAATTTCATTGATGATTGGATATTTTGAAATTAACGTGGTCTTAAAGATTTTCACAAACTCTAATGCATATTATTTTTGTGGAATGTAAAAAATCAATATATCTTTACCTGAAATACCTTTATGATCTCCACATTGTGTTAAAAACGTTCACTTTATGAATGAAAATTAAACAGTAGTTTTTTATTTTCAGTACATCTAAATTAGTGTATTAAAAAAAAAAAGATGACTTGGGTGAAATTTTGACTTCTTTAACTGCATATTGTTGTGATGCCATTTGTGAAAGAATGTAAACTTTTGAGAAGACATCTGCAAACCACAATCTCATAAAATTGCTGTAGCACTTCACTTGCTGATGCCAAATCATGAAAGAGCAGCACACCAGAAAAATCACATCCCTCCGATAAAGAACCAAATGCATTTTTAAGTCATTGTGGAAAAGTTTGCATTTGAGTTTACTACTATTCACTCTCAACACAGGCTTAACCTTTTCTCAAAGTTTTGCAATAATCTTGATCATCACATTCAATCTCTTCCTCATGCTCTTTCATTACTCTATATAACTTTGATTTTTCTTCCAAAAGAATTTTAGCAGTAAAATGAATGTTTTCAGTACCTGAAATATAATAAAATTATAGGAATTTCTTGAGTTGAGCCCCTGTTTGGCCACCTCTGGTGGAGACTTTGCAGCTGGGGTTGTGACAGGAGTCAGCAGAGTTCTCCATGGGCGAGTTGGGAGCAAAAAGTCCAGTTCCTTGGGAAGGCTGCTTCCTGCAATGTCCCGTGAGAACTTACACTTTTAATTTCCAGCTCTGATGAACACAACCATGACATGAGTGTTTGAAGAGAGAAAACCCTTCAGGGATGCAGGCAGAGCACAGGAAGGGCATAGAGCTCAGAGACAGGACTGGGAGAAAGTTGTTGTGTAATTCACTGTGGAGCATAAGACTAGCCAAATGATATGGGGCAAAAAAGTCAAATTCATTTAAGTGTATACATGTGGAGAAATTGCCAGCTCCAAGACTGGCATATTAGAATAAGTTCTACATGCACAGTGGGGAATAAATGCCACAAGGTAGTGATTTCTGTGTCTTAATTTTTAGTGTATTATATGTTTTTTCCTTTGGTTGAAGCTTTTGTTTTATTTACTGCATATATACTGAAATATGTGTGTACTATCTAATATGCTGTTTCTCTCAAAACAGTAATTTAAGATGAATCTCATTAAACCCCTTCTTCCTGAGCAGATAAACAAAGTGCTAATGTATTTTTAATGAGGTAAGGTGATTTCTTGCTGTGAAAATGTGCCTAGACCTGTAAAAACACCATTTTCTTTCTACCCAATGAGGATAATGATGAGTTTTTATCAATGCATCATTGTCCTATTTGCTGCTAAGGCTGACCTAGTGAGCTACATATAAGAGCTAGGGACTCTTCTGCCAATAAAAAATTCATTATTGCCCTTCTGAAATTGAATTGTTTCATCGTTTGAATTGCTATAAAGCCATTATCATAAATTTCCACAATCTTGTTTGAATTACAGATCTCAGTTTTGTCATGTTTCTTTCTTTAATTTTATTTAGGTTTCATAGCTATTGCTGCTGGTCACATTCAAAGTGACGCCCATCAGAACTGGGGGACATTTACTTTTGGGGGGTTTACTGTGTTCTGAATAATTTCCATGGTTGGAACAAAATCTGACTCTTCCTTTCTAAAAGACTCCGTATTCACATGTTGAAGAAACTCCTTAGGAAACATGGAATCTCTCACTTAGCAATTTTAATTCACACACACACACAAAAAAAACAAACCCAAAACAAACAAATGAACAAAAAAATCCTTGTTTTTGAGGGAAGCGTGGAAAGGATTGGAAAAGAGTGTGAAGGGTGTTTCTCAAAGCACAGCATCACAGTATTTTTAGGAAATAAACCCAGAAAGAAGACTGAAAAAATATGTGAAATGAAACTTCTGAAATACAAAACAAACAAACAAACAAAAGACAGGAAGTAAATTTTACTCTTTATCTAAACCCTTCAGAACCTCTTTGGAGTTACTTAACATAGAGCGCTCTGGGTACCAGCGAAATCTCTGTTGTCTTTATATATTTGACACTTCAGATTGTATTAAAATAAGACAATGACAAAAACATGAATGATTTTGTGGTTTTTTACATAATGCTGAGGTATTTCAAGGGTTTTTTTCCTGAATTATTAATTAATTACTTTCTGACATTTGTGTATTATTATTATGATGACTATTAATGTTTTGGGTTTGGCTTTTGTTTGCTTTTTACATTTTAGTCATGGTAAGAGGTATGACAGACCTGTTGCAAATTTATTTTACAATTTCTCTGTGAGGACTATGTTGTCTTTTACAGTAAATACATTCTATTTGTTTCTTATTGTCTTCCTAAATTTTGATTTATGATAATCATTGGATTATTACTTATATTTAAATTTAGAAAAGCCCTAAAATACAGAGCTATCTAATTTTATATAAGGCATTGGAGAAACTCTAATTTAAGTAAAATCTCTGCTATTGGGTACGGGCAAAATGTAAGCAGAAACTTTCAAGGAAAAGGCATACTTTTATCAATAGGCATTTGAATTAATATCTAAATGGTTAATGTATGTTACATACAAAAAGATAGATTGAGGGAACCTTGGAAACTATTTTCCTTTCATTTCCTCTTTGTAGAAAAACTGCTTCCATAAAATAATTATTGACTCTAAATTGAACTTCAGTATGTTGCAAGAGTATTTTGTGAATTATTGGCACTTAATTTTTTCCACTTGGGACTTCTTGTAGAAACATAATTATTTTTAAAAATATCTAAGGCCAATTTATTACTTCATCAGTAATAACAAATCCTGATCTCAGTGTGCAGATTCTAGACAAAGGCAAGGGAACTTTTTAAGGAGCTTTTAATTTCAATGAATGGACATTAGTTTTGAAGAAAATTGAGCAGTGCCATCTTTCGTTGGAAGAGACTAACTGCAACTCTCAAGTGTCAGAGTATTTGGATCAGTTTTGATTTGTGCACACAAATTTCTGTCAGTTTTGTTTATCACTAATAGGACAGACCTTTTTTCTTACTAAACGAAAGAACATCTGGATTTGGTGAATATTTGCTGAGGGAGAAGACTTCAAGAATGAACACCGTTACAAACAAAAGTCAGGACCTACCATTATCCTGGACAGATATTCTTTTATAAATGAAAACATTCAGGTCAATTCCATAAGAATAGGTTATGTCTTTTTTATAATAAAGACGATGCATTCGAGTTTAGTGTACCTAATGTTTTTAAGAAAGGGAAAAAATGTACCTACCTGTAACATATACTGCTGATGAATCACACTTCCTTTTCTGAGAGATCAAGCCGAGGGTGGTCAGAAGGTCTTTGCTTTCTGTTGTATAGCTCAGGGAGGAAAGAGTGAAACGAAAAATAGCAGGTAATGAACATGAAAACGCAGAAAATTTTGCATCTCTGATTTTACTCATTGTGTATGATGGCAACTTCTCTGGGACTGGTGCTTTATGAGCAAAGCAGTTTTTAAGAAGTAACTTAGTGAAATTTCATAGTGCCTTTCAAACCTGGGAGTTCTGTTTTTTTAGAATGGCTGTCAATTCTTCATTTTCCTAAGTGTAAAGACATGTTGGATCCATACCTATTATTTTTTGTCTATTTTTCAGAATTTTTACTTTTTTATAATACCCCTTTGAGTTCTTTCTGTAACTTCTGTAACTGGTCAAATCAGGACTATTAAATCTGGATTTGACTGCCAGACTTTTGCTGAAGATGAACAGTAGATTACCTATAGGCCTCTGTAGTTTGATCTCAGTACCTCAGTAGGAGTCAAAAAGAAGAATGGAAAAAACTTGTATATTTACATAATGTATTAAATGGATTTATAATGCATACACTGCACTATACCTGTTCTTCCTTCCCACCATATTCCCACCAATTCCCACATGGAAGTGCAAGATGATGGGAAATGCTTATGGGAGAGGGAAGGAAGAGAATATGCCAGACTAGGGAAGAACCCTCCTTAACATGAGTGCTAGGCTTAAATCATCCTGTCTCCTGAATACCCCTATTTACAATGACTTTTCCTGAGCTGGTAGAACTGCCACCAGTCATCATAAAGTGCAGTAGGAAGCACAAAACTTGAATCATCCTCTGCATCCGTGGCTGTAAAAACTTCTGTATAGTCTCCATTCAGATGCTACCTGAGTTTGAACACTGGACATATCTGAAATGGCAGCCACTGTATTCTTGCTCTATCCAAGCCCCAGACGATCTAAGCTTAATAGACAGTCCTATAAGACATTAGTCTTTTTATCTGTCAAGACCCCAAATTTAGTTATATTCCAGTAGCTCTTATGAAGGAGCTTTAGAAAATGCATTATTCGCCATACAGTTCATCTTGTAAAAAAAATGAAGTGGAAAAGAAGTTCACTAATGGTTAAGAAAGTACATAACCCTCTCCTTGTAGTTACCAGACCATTGTGTTTCAGTGGCACCTGGGGTATTTGTGCCTTTGGGAAGTCTGCAGCTAAACCAGACCAGTATTGCTGGTGGCTTTGGCAACTCTCTGAGCAAGCAGAGTTACAGGAGCTGGAGCATGTATTTGGAACTGTGGGGCACGGATGGTGTGAGCCTGAACTTGGGAAAGAAGAGACCTGCAACCTCCTGTTCTTCTTCTATGGAATGACCTACAGAACTCTGCCTTGCTTTGTCCTAAAATCTGAGATATAATGTTTAGATAGCATAAAGATTCTCGTAAGACTTAGACATATTATCCTTGCTTATTTCAAAACCAAAAAATGCAATTTGTGGAATAAAAAGCTTCCCTCTAATCCATTTTGATAAGAAATTATTATACTCATTGTATTAATAAATATTTAATACATTAATATGTTCAATCAATGGAATTATCATATAGTTTTTATTCTTGGTTTTCCCAGCAGGCTTTGCTAACGACTGTTTCAAAATCTCAAAAAATGAACTGCAAAAGATTTCATTTGGTTGTATGGGTAAAAGCTGTTTACTCAAACAGCAAAATGTTAATGAGCACACCCTTGTTAATCTCGGTGTCTTTTGTAGACACAACTTGTTCACAAGTTTTCTCATGAAAATTATTAGGCAGTTTTGTTCTATGTCCTTAGCTTACTAGGATATATAAGCACTGAATTTGGAAGGACTTGAACACCGCTTATTTAAATCTTCTTTATATAACGTCTCTTATGGGTTTGGCCATGTCAGTGCTTTCATCAATATTAGTACAACTCCACATCAACAGAATGCCTGAATGCCCTGATTATTTTTTCACTAAAATAAACTTACTGGAGGTAGAGTTTAATACATTCAGAGTGTCCAAGCAATTTCTGCATGAAGTAGGGTGGCAGCGTTGGTGGTCTTTTACCTAATAACATAAACACTTTTGAGTGATAAAGGAAAGGAAAGGTATTTCAGTCCACAGTCAGTTGTCAACTGATAAAAAGAAAAAAGCAAGTTTGTGCACTGAATGTTCCTTTGTAAATCAGGAAGAGTTATTTTCCTCTTCTATAAAAGAATAAAAGTTCTAGGGGGAGAAAAAAAAATAGCATGGTAAGAGCAAGGACTCCTCAAAAGTAATGCACAGATTTGGGGTTAAAGTGTGGATGGTGATGCCCTTCCTGCTAAAGTGAGTGACAGTGGGCACTGCCCTATTTGCATTGGTGGCTCTCAGATGAGTTTTTCATGCAACAAAGTTTACATTACCATTTTCAGCTGTTGTTTGTTAAAGGTTTGCATAGTAAAATCTTAAACTAAGGGCATGATTTGGGGCATTTTTTTCTTTTTTTTGGTAATACAACCCCATGATTTTTGACACTGAATATGATGAGCTGTTTATGAGAAATGCAAACCCCTCCTTATGATAGCAGATATATAAAAAAAGCAGTAAAATCAATCAAAAAATAAAAGAAGTATAAATCTCTTTTTCAACAATTCTAATGCATTTCCTTTCAAGACTGGAATTTTCAAACTACTCCTGCACATACTGCAAACGGGCAGTAAGGCAGCCACCTTTTGCTGGAAGGAAAGTTACTACATTTGAGAAGCCAAGCATATCCTGGTGTGCTTCTAGAGCATTCATGATCTTGCACTTTCCTCACTAAGTTCTGTTTCCCAAGTAATTAGGTGGTATCTACTTACATGGAATAGACTAACCTCTGTCTCACGCATCCATGCCTCATTTCCTCATTTAATGCTCTTTTCAGTCTTGTTATTTATTTTCTTTAATATTACACTTCCAGCTCTATAGCCAGATGAGTCACACTCATTGCCATCCACAACAGCACTCTCCGAGGCCTGTGAAACAATAAAGTAATTTATAAAAGCTTTTCCACTGAAGTTATATACAGGGAATCTAACCTTTATTTTAGTGGCACTTGAATTATGATGAAGTTCCATTCAGAAAAGATTATTCATAATAAGAAATAGAAGAACATAATGCATGTTATACTATTAAAAAAAAAGAAGAAAAAAAAAAGAAATGAACCCACAACACCACAACATAGCAGCATAATGGTGAGACACAGAAGCTTACAATCACAAACTCTTCTTCATTCAGAAACAGAAAAAATTAAAATAGACTGAAAATTTCAGAGCATTTTCCTTCCTTGCCGTAGAAAAGGGGAGATCCAATTCTCAGAAATTTCTTCATTAAATACAGAATGACTGTCTTATTCATCACAACAGGAAAGCATTTCAAGATATTGTTTCTCTGTATATTGTTCCCTGTTCAGCTATCATTATTCCACCTACATTTATTGCATTTTGCAATTAGAATTTGGGATAAGAAAGTAATGGCAACCTTCCTGAAAGTGACATCGACGAAGACACAAAAAAAATGCGTGTGGGATAAAAGAGAGGGGTTCTCTTCAACATTGCTTCTAACATACAGAAAAAAATGTTGCTAGCCAAGAATAAAGATATGCAGAACTCAAACAGAGAAGAATCTATTTACCTGTAAGAAAGGGGAACTCCTGTACTTTTTCCGTGAAGGAAAGTACGATTTTTTCAATTACAGCAATATAGAAACATGACTTATGAAAGTATAGTACAATCCTTTTTCTGTGATTTTGACTGCAAGTTTCAGTTCATTGATTGTGAAGGGAATATACTGAATGAGGAGATGAAAGAATTGTTATTAGTATTTCTGGTGAATTGCTCTATTGACTCCCACTGGAGTCAACACTGGACATCCAAACACGAATACGCCTCATCTGTATTTACGTCACTGAAAGCGTTCTGTGAAACAAACAAGTTTTGAGGTGCTGGCCTCCTGTAATAGTTTATCAAAATCCTCTGCTGAAGACATTTAGTCAAATCTTCAGTCAGGTATAAGTCACAATGCAGCGTTGCCAGTTTCAACGTGACAGTGTCATTTCTACAGGTGTCATGGTCTGGTGTGGTTACTTCTCCAAATCTATAAAGCATAAAATGAGCTCTCCTGGTTATATTTGCTGATGTGAGAATGACACAAATGCTCAACAGCATTCCCATATTAAGGAAGGTATCTCTTAACTTGCTAGGAAAATAAAAATTCCTTAACAATATATGCATTCAGAATTCAGAGTCTAATATTGTGTAGCTCATGAGTTCTGTTAATTTGGGTTTAAGAACGACAAATAAAAACTTGAATATAAGAGGACTGTTGAAATGGAAAAAATATCATTTTTGTTTGTTTAATTTTGTTTGAAAAACAAACAAACAAATATATAAAATTACCTTTATGTGGTATAGGAGCTGGAAATGAAATTAAGGAACTAGACTCCTAGAATTCTAATCTGAATTTTAGAACACATATAAAATGAGAATATTTTGTCAGAGCAAAAAGATGACTAGTTAAGCAACACAAAACCACTAAGAATTACAATCTGGCTGTTTTGTCCATGTGAAGATCGTTCCATTCACATTTAAGGAATACTTGTTTTCTTCAAAATTAAACTAGTGTTACTTACAAATTTAAATAACATAAATTTTCAGTAGTTTAAAAAAAAGAACCCAAACACAACAAAACATTAAAAGTATCATTTTAATACCACTGAAATGCTATTAAAAATCAGAGCACATTTCATGCTTGCAGAGGATGATGAAGAGAAACACATAATTTACACCGTCTTAAAAATCTATTTATCTTATAAATTGTGCCATTTATTTATATAATAAAGTTTCATTAATATTTTTTTAATACCTACATATTTCTGGAGACCATGGCGTGTTACAGGTCTGTGTAAATATCACACACACATTTTTCAGTGTTCCTGTATAGAAAATGGTATATTTCTGTAATATTCTATAAGAAAGATAATTGTCTTTGGTTGTACACTGATATTGTTAACAGAGTCTTTTACAACAATTGTCTACATCCTGTAATTTTCCCCAGGGCTGAAAACTCTTTCAAATGAACATGAGTCAGGCAGCACTTTTGGGAATAATGCTGCAAGGTTGTAAATGTTCGTTACTGTTCCCACGGAACGCCTCGTGGAGGAAGCTCATCGAGTGTCAGATGCAAACTGCAGCTTGCTGAGGTACCTGTAGCATAGTGATGCTTTCGAAGACATTGCTGTATGTTGCCTTGCTGACTTTGAAGAGAAGCAGATATTTAGATTGGCAAATAAAACAAGGGCTGCAAAAACCACATACGTGACACTGATTATGCATCGCTCAATGATTTAAAAATGGATCTGGATCCAAGGCTTATTTGCTCTTTTTGATCCAAGATAATTTTATATTAAAAATTGGTTATTCAAAATCAAACACCAACCTGTTTACTGGAGAAGCACTAACAATAAACAGTTTTATTTCAGGACTCGGTTGATAGCTCTGCAACCTCTTTTAAGCTTAAAGACATGTACTCAGCTCTTCCACCTTCTCTGAGGAGCCTGCACTACTATAATTGTGCCCTGTACTTGGAAGTCTAACCATACGATAGGACTCATGATAACTTCAGTAATTAAACTCTTATCAGAAACAGGAGAGAGCACAAAGTGGCAATAAAAAAATTAAATAAATCTGAATTTAACATAAATAATTTATTTCTTTCTTCAAATATTATTACACTTCAGGGAAGCTTACTTCATAATTATGCTGCTATCATTGTTACTTCTTTCAGTTCAGACTTCGTTATTGGGGTAGATGCTGTCTCTGATTTCTGACAGTTTTGCTTATTTGTGTCAAATTGAACTTAGATTAAAAAAAAGAAAAAAGTTGTGCAATAATATTTTCAAAATTTTCATGTTTGAAACAAATATTAAGAATATGTCACTGTGTGACAAGATCAGTATTTCACAGAAATAAACTTGAAGATACATGCAATGCTCACAGAATGGGTGAGGAAAAAGACTTAATTTTTTATAACAAGTATTGTAAATAATTGTTGTTAAAGGACTTGATACGAAGCTGGGCTTTCCAAAGTTGTATATGGTTACATTTTCAAAACCTCTTGTAGTGTACATCCTTATGCTTTATGTAGTGTTAGGAGTCTAAGTTTAATGAATGATACCTGAAGGGTTGTTAGGAAGTTGTGCTGTAGGGAAAAACTATTCTGAGTCATGAACAGTGCTGAACTGTAGACGCATTAATTTGATTAAAAGCATGGCTTGTTATAGGCCAGCTGATTATGCAATTTTTAAGTAATACATAGTTTGAGATCTCATTAATCAAACTTTTATTTATTTTCGTGACTTTTTGATCTAAACTGTCATATTATTATATTGTTTGCATTATCACTTTTGCCACTGGTCATGCATGTGTAACACCTGCGTGTTTGCAAAATAATCCTTCTAATGCCTATTAGGAATATAATACTGTTTTCAGCTCTTCGGCAGGTTTGGAATTATGAATCATTCAACACATGCATATATTACATAGCTTTGGTTCTGGGCCCATCTCTGCGTCCAGTTTGAAAAATAATTATGTAACCCAAAAGTACTGCTAATAAAGAAACTTATAACAGAATTTAAACAATAATTTTAAACAAAATTCATTTCTCTTTTTCAAAAAGTAAATTCAAATAGGATACAAACAATCTGCTGAAAAATTAGTTCCATAACTGCTTTCCTGCATGTACTTCTTTCCCTGGTGGACAAAGTTATTAAGGTCACAGTGATGAGATTATTCTTTCTATGAATTACTCAGTATTACAAACCACGAGGCAATCAGCAATAAATAAAATATTATTCTGAATCATCTCAATAGATGCCAAGTCAGTAGGTAGCAAATAAGCCATTACAGCTAAAAAAGTTCCACTCATTAGCACTGCAAAGCCAACTCAGTTACAAGTTTCAGTTTGTATTATTCTAATATGAACGATTAACACCATTTTTAGAAGGAATATGTAATGATTTGAGTCATATCCAATCTACTCTCTCTAGTGACTGCAGAAAGGTAATCTGTGTCATAAAAGATGCAGAAAACACTCTGGAATATGACTCTGTGTGGAGAGGGCTGTAATGAAAAATTTCCTTCAAGACCTAAGATTTCTTATTTGTGGAGCCCTTGCTGACAGGCTTGTGTTTGACATGTCTGGAAAGCTTGTAATTACCTGGCTCTCATATATTGTACTCCAATTCTGCAGAGGACTGCTTCATAATTCAGTTAGAGTTCACTGGGAATATAATACTTACTAATTAGGAGAGGTGAGTGACAGACAAATTCTTAGCACTGAGGTGGTCTCCAGACCTTTTTATCTGAATTGCATGTAGTTCTCTCTCATAGACAAATGCACCTGTTTTAGACACTGCAAATGCTCTTTCAGAGCTTAAAATATTTTCCAGTCACTGCAAAGTTGTATCCTGAAGGTAAAATAGAAAAAGAAATTTTGACTCACTGTATGCATCTTCTAAACAAATGCTGAAAATGTATAGACACAAACATTCCACTAATGTTGAAAAAGAAAATATAAAGTTAAAAAAATCCCATTTTAGCTGAGTCCAAAGGACCTTAAAGAGAAAGTATCTACAGCTGGTAAGGTTTTATTCTGAACACTGAACTTAGTTGAGTGGATGCATCTAAAATATGCCACATGGGACTTAACCAAAAGGAAATCAGTTTTCTGGGAAGTGGCTATTACACCAGCTAAGAAGTTATCAGAGCTGTAATCAGAACTGTTTTCTTGGGGTTTTTTGTGAAATATAATGAAGTCCTGTTTTAAAACCTGGGGCATCCATCCCCCATCTAGGTAATCAACTCCCAAGAAAGAACACCACATGGAGGAGCCAGTTAATGCAGCTTTCTGGAACTGAGGCATTTTAGGCTTTCTAGTACACACACATACTCTTCTACTTGACACTGCTCAACTTACAAAGAGAGCAAGAGAAAGATCTATCAAAGAATGCATGAGAAATTTTACAAATGCCACATTAAGGCAAAAAACTTACTGAGATGCATCTGAAAAAGAAATACAGTCACACAGCAACAGAAACATCTAAATCATAGAGCTGAAAATAATTTAAAACAAAAGATGACATACAAATTAACAAGTGTAATTCAACAGAGTGATATTACTTCTCTGTCCTGTCTCAGAACATGTTGTTGAACCTTCATCTAAATTAACTTGCCCCTTTCTTTTACACTGTGATGGGCCTTTCATCTACAGTTTCTCTGCATTTCAACAAGATACAATCTTGTCTTTAAATGAGGATGAGTTAAGCAAAGTTTGAAAGATTCATCCTCATGGATCTTTGAGCTGAGAAGCATACAAAGTCATGCATGAGACTGATCAAGTAATTGGTATTTGAAAATATTAGTGGTTTGGGAGTATTTTATTAGCTGTTTCAATACACAAATACAAAATATTTTAACTCGGGTTTTTTTTTGAAAAACCCAGGGTTCATTAGGCACAGCATCACCAGCTGGGCAAGGGAGAGGATTGTCCCCCTCTGCTCTGAGCTGGTGGAGCCTACCCTTGAGCCGTGTGTGCAATTTTGGGCACCTCAGTATAAAAAAGACATTAAGCCATTAGAGTGTCCAGAGGAGGCCACGAGGAAGGTGAAGGGCTTTGAGGGGAAGCCGTGTGAGGAGCAGCTGAGGGCACTTGGTCTGTTCATCCTGGGAAAGAGGAGACTGAGGTCAGACCTCACTGCAGTTACAACTTCCTCGTGAGGGGGAGCGAAAGGGCAGGCACTAATCTCTTCTCTCTGGTGACCAGTGACAGGACCCAAGGAAAGAGCATGAAGCTGAGTCAGGGGAGGTTTAGGTTGCATATCAGGAAAAGGTTCTTCACCCAGAGGGAGGTTGGGTACTGGAACAGGATCCCCAGGGAAGTGGAACCAGCACCAAGCCTGGCAGAATTCAGGAAGTGTTTGGACAATTCTCTCGGGCACATGGTGTGACTCTTGGTGTGTCCTGCACCGGGACAGGCGTTGGACTTTATTGGAATGTGTTGCTTTTATTTTAAACAGACTTTTTCCATGGAATCATGAATTACAAATCCATGGACTGTGGAACAGTTCCAGTAGGAGGCCCCTCACCTGTACAGTCATTGTGATTTTGCACCTGTAAACCATCATGAGTTATATAGCATAATTATTATTAACTGATCAGAGTTTACAAGTAGTTCTAAATTTTCTCCAAAGGGCTCAGCTGACATAAATACCAAGCTATCTGAGAGCAGCTGTTTCTGTTTTGAGTCTGTTTTTCCGCTAGGCAGATTTTAATGATTCTTTTTTTCCCCTTTGCTGCTACACTCACAGGGAAGCCTATAGTCAACTTTTTCATCCAAAACCCCCCTAGAAATTTACCTTTTCACCACTATTTGTAATTGGACTACATGATTATTGAAGGTCCCCTCCAACTGGAACGATTCAATTCTATTGTATTCCATTCTGTTCTTCAAATAACTTATGGAGTTGTAGGAAATAACTGGCATGTCCATATCTAGAAAGACGACTGTTTCGGCCATATTCATTGATACTATAATTGATGTGTGAAAAAAACTGTTCTTTAGGTGGGGTCTTATCTACCAGTAGTATGTGAAGTTACCAGCTCCAAGTACAACATCTTTGCATTCATCTCCGCCACCAAGGACTTCCTACACAGCAACATGTAAATTGCCTGTGTGAACAAATTGGATTTTCTGGAAGAACAATACCAAAGTGAATGAAGAGCCTGTTTAGTTTACAGGACATCTAATAGCATAACATTCCTATGAAATCCAAGTTGTGTTATTGTAATTGTGCATTTTACCCTTTACTCAAATAGACAAAGAATTTACCCCAGAAAAACAAACAAGCAAACAAACAAGCAAACAAACCCCAAACAAATATAATTTCACAATAAATTCACAGTATTTCACAGGAAATAACAGGAAATTGAAGAGTTTATTGATTGATAAAGAAATAGTCCTTTCAAAACCAATTTCTAGAAGGCAGCAATTTTGTCATCAAAAACAGGTGTAGTGAGTTAATGAACTGAAGATAATCAGTTTCCACTGAGTGGCCACTCTGTTTCTCAAGAGATGCTTGGATTACTTTTTTTTTTTTTTTT